>APFE031355888.1:8390-21050 GCA_000404065.3 Pinus taeda | reverse complement strand
AGATTTTATCAAAGGGTTTCCCATATTGGGGTTTGTCCTTGGCTAGCTACCACTTCTTGTGTCTCTTGTCTTGGCTTGTTTTCTGTTGATCGTTTAATGTTCTATCTGCACTTTACTTAATGTACATGTGAATGCTAATCTGTGGATTATAATAAGAAAAATAAGTAAACGGATCTAAGCATAGAACATACCTAATCTTAACATGGTATTAGAGTCGAGGTGAAGACAAATCCTGAGCAAGAGCAAGAGCAATCACCGAAGAGAAGATTAGCAAGGCTATCCTAAAAGAAGTATGGGGTCCTCAACGCACTTCCTTGCTGAAGACAAACTCCGAGAGAAGTCTGACTACCATGGATGGAAGGTGTCTCTTGGTATAACATTAGAAGAATAGGAAGTGTTGGACCATGTGAGAGGCAGAATTGTTGAACCTCCATCAAATGCATCTGCTCCTGCTAGGAACAAATGGACCAAGGGGGAAGTAAAAACTAAGAAGATCATTCAGGACTCTATCGACAAACATTTGGTGGCCTACATCTCCAACCTGAACACCTCCAAGGAAATCTACGATAGACTGGTGATTTTATTTAAATATAATGATGCAAATCAAGTTTTGTTCTTTAGAAACAAGCTGAATGAAATTAAGAAGGGCAAAGATGAAAGTATGCAAGCATATTTCTTAAGGATCACCGAGATCAAGAACGATCTCTTGTCTATTGGGGAAATAATTCCTGATAGGGAAATGACACTCATAACTCTTAGAGGATTACCATTTGAATGGTACGTGTTCAGGACTAGTCTTCTCAACAATAACATAATCCCTGGATTCAATGAATTAATGGCAAGATGCATTCAAGAAGAAACAAGGATGGAAGAGCAAGAAATGCCCATCCCTAAAGGTCATCTTGCTACCTTTACTTCTCATGCTAAGAAAATAAATAATTCTTGGGCTAAATTCAAAGGAAAGGACGATGTTATATTTGCAATAAAGTAGGTCACTACACAAGGGAGTGCCCTGATAGAAGGGACTCACACAGGACGATGATAAAAATCCCTCTCATGGAAATAAAAGGAATGGCAGGTCTAATAGCAAAGGCAAGAGAAGTGCCAGAAATCAAGGAAGAGGACAACCATTCAAAAGGGCAAGAAATTCCAAGTATGAATCTAACACCGTTAACAATAAGCAAGATGAATAGTATCTACCAGCTGCTTTATCTACCTCTACTCCTACAGACCCATTGGGAAATTGGCTTATTGATAGTGTTGCCTCAAGGCACTTCACTGGTTACAAAGAAGTTCTCCAGAATCTGATAGAGAAAGAAACCAACCTAGAGATTATCCTTGGAGATAATATGAAATATCCCGTGAAAGGTGTAGGAAATGTATCTCTTGAATTGGATCAAGGTAATACAATCCACCTATAGGATGTATTATATGTACATGATCTTAAAAAGAACCTGGTGTCCATTTCGGCTATGGAAGACAAAGGCCAAAAGGTGACCTTCAGCAATGGCAAGGTACATGGATGGAAAAACAATATTAAATATGTCTTCACTCTTGGGTTTTGAGTTGATTCACTATATCAGATCTGAGGAAGTCTGCTAGGTGTAATGTCCTGTGACACATCTCTTTAGTCCGAACTATGGCATCAAAGGTTTGCTCATCTTCATTATAAATCTCTACTCGATGTAAGACAAATGGTGATAGGGATGCCCAAACTCTGAGTAGAGCAAAAAGGTGTATGTCTGGGATGTGCTAAAGGAAAGCTCAAAAGGGGACCATTCCCCTCTAACCAAAGCAAGACCTTTGATATATTACAGTTGGTTCACTCA
This sequence comes from Pinus taeda, assembly GCA_000404065.3. Taxonomy (NCBI): domain Eukaryota; kingdom Viridiplantae; phylum Streptophyta; class Pinopsida; order Pinales; family Pinaceae; genus Pinus; species Pinus taeda. Next base: position 19,221 of record APFE031355888.1, on the reverse strand, counting down.
GACATATCTAGTATGATGCCTGTGAACCCCTTGGGAGGATATTCATATTACCTCACTTTTATAGATGACTATTCTCGCAAGACTTGGATATACTTTTTTAGAAAGAAGGATGAAGTGTTCTCTTGGTTTCGACACTTCAAAGCCTTGATCGAGAATCAAACCAAAAAGAAGATCAAGATCTTAAGGACTGATAATGGGATTGGATATGAATCTAATAAGTTTCATGATTTTTGTAAAGAGGCTAGAATTAAGAGGGAGACTACTACACCATATACTCCTGAATAGAATGGTGTGGCAGAAAGGAAGAACCGTACAATCATGGAAGTTGTTTGTTCTATGCTTCATGATCAAAGACTTCCGAAGTTTCTATGGGCCGAAGCTACAAACACTGTTGTATATGTACAAAACTGATGCCCTCATCAAGCATTGGGTTCCAAGACTTCTGAAGAAATGTTCACTGGTAAGAAACTTGACGTCTCCCATTTTAGAATTTTTGGAAGCCCTATATATTTTCATGTGCCAAAAGATAAAAGGAATAAATTGGGTGCATCTAGAAAAAAAGGAATCTTCGTGGGTTATAGTGAAAATACTAAGGGCTATAGAATCTATGTAGCTGGTCAAAGGGAAGTCGTGATTAGTCATGATGTCACCTTTGACAAAGATATGGCCCTTAGCAAGGTGGACAATCTTCCTACTTTGAGGAGCTCTCAAGAAGCTGACACCAGGGAACTGAAAGAAAAGGAAGATGAGATAATGCCTGATGTGGAAGAACCCATGGATCCTCTTGATCCTCCTCCACCCGAGCCTTCCTCTTCTAGGAAGAGGCCTTCATGGCTTAGGGGGACACTTGATGATGCTGAAGGACATACTGCACCCCGAGGAACCTTTTGTGAAAGTAAGAAGCCGAACAGATATCAGGGATACCTAACCATCATGAACACGATCATCCAAAATGAGCCTTCATCATTCACAGATGCCGTCAAGCATCAAGTATGGAAGGATGCTCTAACCAAAGAATATGAGTCTATAGTGAATAACGATGTCTAGGATGTTGTCCCCAGATTATAGGACAAAACAATTGTCACTTCTAAATGGCTTTACAAGATAAAGCATGTAGCATATGGAAGTATGAAAAAGTATAAGGCTCATTTTGTCACCCGTGGCTTCTCCCAGAAGGAAGGTATAGACTATGATGAGATATTTGCACCTGTTTCCAGATATACCACCATCCACTCGGTCATAGACCTTGCGGCTTCACAAGGATGGAACCTACATCAGATGGATGTTAAGACCACGTTCTTGCATGGTTCGATCAAAGAAGAGGTCTATGTGGAGCAACCTGAAGGATTTGAGATTTATGATCGAAAATCTCATTTGTGCAGGTTGAAGAAGGCCCTCTATGGGCTGAAGCAAGCACCTCAAGCATGGTATGAGAGGATCAATAGCTACTTGATGAAGCTGGGATTCACTAGGAGTGAAGCCGATCCTAACCTTTACTTTAAGGTTGAATTTGAAAAATCTCTCATACTAGTGTTGTATGTTGACGACCTCTTTCTAACAGGTGTAGACCCTCTCATTCACAAATGTAAGAGGGAGTTGGCTTCTGAATTTGAAATGAAGGACCTAGGATTGATGGACTATTTCCTAGGACTTGAAGTCTAGCAGAAGCCAGGAGAAATTTTCCTATCTCAAGGAAAATATGTGGTGAAGATATTGGAAAGATTTGGTATGGTGGATTGCAAGCCCATAACTAACCCAATGGAGCTTGACTTCAAGAAGTTAAGCGGTAGTGCTGCTGGACTTGTCTTGCAAAATGCCACCGAGTATCGTCAACTCATCGAAGTATTGATGTTCTTAGTGAACTCCTGTCCAGATATATGCTTTGCAGTCAACACGTTAAGTCAACATATGGTTGTACCTCACCACATACATTGGATTGGTGCAAAGAATATGTTGAGATACCCTTGTGGCACAATCACTCATGGGTTAAGCTACATTACCGGAGATGTGAGACTACTTGGATATACTAATGTTGATTGGGCAGGCAGTGTGGTGGACAGTAAGAGCACTTCCGAATGTTGTTTCTCCTTGGGATCTGCTTCGATATCTTGGATGAGAAGGAAGCAAAAGTCGGTGGCTTTGAGCATCACCGAGGCAGAGTACATTGCTGTTAGCATGGCCACATGTGAAGAAGTCTAGTTACGAAAGCTCTTCAATGAGCTGTTTGGACTTACATTGGATACCACCGTGATCCTGTGTCACAACCAGAGCAAGATTCGTTTATCAAAGAATCCCATATTTCATGATCACTCCAAGCATATTGATATCAAGTACCACTATATTCGAGATATGGTGCAGCGGGGAGCTATAAGGCTCCAACATATTGGTACAGATGAATAGGTCACCGACATTTTGACAAGGCCCCTAGGAAAGGTCCAATTCCTGACTTTCCGAGAATGACTTGGTGTCATTCAGAGACCCTCTAACGAGGGTTAAGTATGATGTACTGAGCTCTGGGAGCTCTAGGGGGGTGCGAGGTACTCCTTGGAGCGACATATGACAACAAAGTGACTCTCCATCCCATGTTGGTAAACTTTGTACAGGGTAAAAGGTTCAACCTTCCCCTGTGACACCCTGTGGAAACTATGGAATAGGATGATCAGTTCTCTTGTGGGCCTGGATGATGTGTTCTCCATGGCGGTTGTGGAACAGGATGATTTGTTCTCTTGTAGGCCAGGATGATTAGTTCTCTGTGGCATCCACTGGATAGGATGATTCGCTCTCTTGTGGATAGGATGATTAGTTCTCCTGTCGAGGCATTCTTCCCATGCAGTCTGGGACTCATGGGAAGTACCTGTCATCTGATCAATGAGCAAGGAAATGAGGATAGGGACCATAGTAGTATCGATGGATTCATCGTTGTATCTACCGTACTCCCTATGCTAGGAACACCTTCATTGATTTGGGATCAATGATACTAGTCTGGGACTAGTGAGAGTGGTTCCCACTATGACACTGACTTCGAGTTAGTAGAGGACTAGTCTGGGACCAATGGTACACACTCTGAGATTGACTTCAGGTTGGTGGAGGATGGTATGATACATCCTCGATCACTTCTTCTTCTTCTTCTTCATAATTCGAGCTGAGCAGAATAGAGAAGAGCAGAGCAGGGCATAGCAAGGCAGAGCAGGGCATAGCAAGGTAGAGAAAATCAGGGGTCAAGCTGTACAGGGCACTGCGTTTGATGGATGAATAGTAGCGACGGTCAGACGAATTGCAAATGGAGTTCTCCCTAGTTGAGAGGGAGTGTTAAAATTAGAAACTATGGCCAAAATCCATGAGGATCACCTTATTCATGGCTGATATTATTTTATCTATATTCCTCTCATCGAGAGGTGTAGGATTGATCTAAATATCACCCGATTCCGATAAGTATTTATGGAGATATGAATCTATTTTGATTATGGACTAATTGTCAAAGTTGGCCAGCAACTTATGTAAGCTTAGAAGCCCAACAGACACATCTATTCATCACCAACGTTTGCATATAACTACATGATATATCCTCCTCATTTGGACACTTCACTTCTCATCATATATCTCTCTCTCCCGTGCAGAAAAGAGTCTCTTCTCTCTCCTGTGTAGAAAATACTCTTCTCTCACACGTGCGAAAGGAAGGATGCAGATTTTAGGGTTGCAACTGCAGATCAAAACTTCGACTAGCATTGACCATCATTCTCTCTCTCTGGACTGTGCAATAGGTGAAATTGAATCTCCTTGGAAGGTTGCATTTTTTGGTGAAGGAATCAAGGTGATCTATGAACCGGTTTGGAAGATATTAACTGCCCTAGTTTAGGGCTGATGCCGCCAATCTAGGGTTTTGATGCTGTTGATATAAATCAGATTTTTGTATTATTTCTCTCTGCTAAATTATTATTATTATTATTATTAATCTAGGATAATCGGTAATTGGTGAGAGTTATCTTGAATAGGCCCAAGATCAAATCCAACTGGCTACCACTATAAACCTAGGCTAGGTGCAACAACTTGCAAGCCACACACAATAGCAATTAACTTATGCCTCAACAAGAGCCGAGAAATCCGCTCGTGGTCGCCTACTCTTCTAGCCAAGACACAACAGGCCATATACTCAATGAGATTTGAACCTCCATCACGTGGGTTTCACCCAGTGAAACTTACCGTTAAACCCGATATCACTGTATTTCTCTTTGTTGAATTATTGAAGATAAAAGAATATTTGATCAAAGGGTTTCCCCATATTGGGGTTTGTCCCTGGCTAGCCACCACATCTTGTGTCTCTTATCTTGGCTTGTTTTTTGTGATCGTTTAATGTTCTATATACACTTTACTTAATGTACATGTGATTCCTAATCTATGGATTATAGTAAGAAAAATAAGTAAACTGCTCTAAGCATAGAACATACCTAATCTTAACACTTCTCACCATACTTATGACCTTTAGTGTATTTTCTATCACAATTGTAACAAAACCCTTTTGCTCTTTTTTCTTCCAATTGTTGTGGTCTCAACCTTGTAGGTGGTGAAAGGTTAGGAGCAACAACACTTCCATATTTATAGTTATGAGTGGTAGGCTTGCTTGTTGCCATAATTTTTTTTGCCAACCTGCATGCCTTCTCCAATGAATTAGGTTCCCAAAGGCGAACCTCCTGTTGAAAATTATCCTTTAAATTCCCTATGAAGACATCAATCCTTTGCTTCTCTCGAATATCATTTAACCTTATATTCAATTTTTGGAAGTCCTCAATGTGCTACCATTGAACCCTTTTGTTTGACATTTATTAATTGGCTAAAGAAGGTGTTTCTCTATGTATCCTCATAGTGTTCTATCATTTCCTCCGTGAAAATTGACCATGTGACAAGTGGTTTATGAGAAAAAATCCCTTTATACCATAAAAATGATTCAGTTCTAAATATAAAGATACAATACATACCTTTTGTAATAGTTGCACATCATGTAGTTCAAAATATTTCTCCATCTGTAGTATCCATGGTATGGGATCCTTGCCATCAAACTTCCTCATATCGATCTTTGGAATATGGTGGTTCTTCAATCCAATGTTAGATTCTAAGAAATCATGATTAACATTTTTTTTTTCTCATCATGAGTTTCCTCTACTACCTTTTCGTCATTAAGAGGTCTTTCTTGTAGCAGTTTTGTTTGAAGAAATTTCAACCCCTACTCCGGTTATCAGTTTCCTTATCACTCCATGCATTTAGTTTTAAATCCAAGCATGATAAAAATTCTAAAATCTGGAAATGACAATATTTTTCTAAAAGCACAAATTTAGAGATTTCACAACTACTAAAATTGCAGAAATAAAACACAACAAAATTATGACAGCGACACACAGAAAATAACACAGTGATTTTTGGTCAATGTGACCCTGGAAAAACCCCCTACAACTCTTGGGGAAAATCAGTTTGAGAGCTCTTCCTTGTTTCTGAAAATGCTTTTGCAGAGAAACTGAAATGCACAATAAAAATTCCAGTAACCACAAATTACAACTTATCTCGATCTTCTTGCTTCAACTCTGCCTTGAAAATTGTGCCAATCAAAAAACAACCAAAACAAAAAAATTTCAGCAATAAAACAACATTAAATGTTGTACGGCTAGTCACGAAAAATGTGCCCAAAACTTGTTGTACAGACTGTACGAATTTCAACAATACGGCTGCATAGAAATTCATGCCCTTGTTGCGATCCCTGAAACCTTGATTTCAGTGATGTCCCTCTTCCTTGATCTCAGTTCCTTTCTCCTACTGTACAGTTTTGTCTTGGGATGCATACCAATAAATTATGTTGCCTAGATTTGCTCAAATGTCTTCTTGCTGCTCTCCTTCACTTCCTCACTGCTAAGAAATTTTCTCCCTACTCTGTCTTCCTTTTCTCTCAAATGCTCATGAAAGAATGTATGATTCTTTTCTCTTCTCTTCTCATTTTATTCTCTAAATGACCTTTTGGGTTACCTTAAGATCTAATGGCTAAGATTCATTTAGATCTAAGGATGAGAATAAATGTGAATTTAATTCTCACTTTCTATTTTTTAACTCACCCACTTAAAAGCTCTTGGGGTTAGGTCAGTAAATAGGCCGAGGGGTGTTGATGCCCTTCGGGTGGCGTCCACTCAGTGTTAAAAAACCCTGGATGTAGTGGCTACCCACTGACCCAGGTATCCGTGAACTAGTAAGTGAAAAAAAAAACTCACCCACTTAAATAAAGACTCACTTAGCCTTTTATTTCCATAGTCACTTTTTCACTTTCTAATTCTTCATTGAGTTTAATAAAGTCACCTTTAAATTAGAATGTAACTTTACCACTTATAGAGTCACTTTTAAATTAAATTGATTTTACCACTTATAAAGTCACTTTAGGAGAAAAGCATAAATACATTTGGACACTTTTCCTTAAACCAAAGATCAAAGCCTAAGGGAACCACCTGTTCTCTGGTACACAAATTTTAACACTCCCTCTTACCGAGGAAAGTGTTCCTCACCACTCCCATCTTGTCAAAAGTAGTATGCTTGCCCAGTGGTAAGGCTTTGGTGAAAATTTCTACCACCTGCTCATTTGTGGAAATGTACTCAAGCTTGACAGCTCCCTTTTGGACATAGTCTCTAATGAAGTGATACTTGATCTCAATATGCTTTGACCTGTCATGAAAAACTGGATTCTCCGTGAGTTTTATGCAACTCTGATTATCACAGTAAATTACTGAAGGTCTCAATGCCTGACCAAATAGACCAAACAACATCTTGCAAAGCCATATGGCCTCACAACTAACCAAACTAGCAGCCATATACTCTGCCTCAACTGAACTCAATGCAATTGACTCTTGTTTCTGGTTGATCCACAACACAACTACCGAATCCAACCCAAAACAACACCCAAAAGTATTCTTCCTATTTGAAGCACAACATGCCCAATCTGAATCCGTGTACCCTGCCAGTATCACTCCATCGCCATGTCTATAATCCATACCAAAATCCATAGTCCCCTGCAAGTAACGAAGAATTTGTTTTGCAGCCACCTAGTGCACTCTCCCGGGCTCACAAATGAATTGACTCATAGTGTTAACTGCAAAACATATATCTGGTCATGTGTTCACCAAATACATCAAACAACCAATCAACTCTCTGTATAGAGTAGGATCCACCAACTTGGAATTAGAAGCGTGAAGCTTCTTCAAGTTAGTGATCATAGGTGTAGACATGCGTTTGCAGTCCTCTATGTGAAATTTGCTAAGAATATCCAGAATGTACTTCCCTTGTCCCAGGAAGAAATGCCCCTCCTCCTGGCAGACCTTTAATCCCAGAAAATAATGCATCAAGCTAATATCCTTCATTTCAAACTCTAAAGCAAGATCTCTCTTGTAGCCCTCAATGAGTCTCTCTGCACCAGTGATGATCAAGTCATCAACATACAACACTAGAATGAGAGGCTCCTCACCCACCACAATGAAGTATAGGTTCGGATCAACCTCATTCTTTGTGAAACCCAACTGCTACAAGTATGTATCAATCCTAGAGTACCAAGCTCTAGGAGCTTGCTTCAGGCCATAGAGTGCCTTTTTCAATCTGCATACATGGGACTCCTTCCCATGCACCTCAAAGCCCCTGTGGCTACTCAATATAAACCCCCTCCTGAATGAAGCCATTCACAAATGTGGTCTTCACATCCATCTGGAGGATCTTCCAACCCATCTCTGCTGCAATCAACATAATGGAGCGAATAGATGTATATCGAGCTACAGGAACGAAGGTCTCCTCATAGTTAACTCTCTCTACTTGTGAGAACCCTCTCACCACAAAGCGAACCTTGAACTTCTCGATCCTGCCATCTGCAACATGCTTTATCTTGTAGAGCCATCTAGAAGTAAAAACTGATTTACCTTAAGGTCTCGACACTACCTCCAAAACATTGTTCTTCATAATAGAAGAATACTCCTCCATCATGGCCTCTCTCCAAACGTGCTGGCTGGGTGCCTCCTCATAACTAGAAGGTTCAAAGTCAACAATGCTTGCTACCATGCCATGTAACTACAAAACCTCTCAGGTGGTTTACTCTCTCTAACCTGTCTCTTTGGCCCAACAACTGATGTGGCCTCGCGCAAGGTATCTTGAAGCCACTTGGGTTTCCTCTTCCCTAGGCATAATTCTCCCACCAGAGTGAAAGAATCCTCATCATCATCAGAAGCCTAAACTCTTGAAGGCATGTTAACTGACCTCATGCCTGAATCTGTGCCTATAGATTTTGAAGTAATGTGCGAACTGTCCATTAGTGGACTACCCTATGAACTTCTCTGTAGACTGCCCTGCATGTTGCCTAAAGAACCACCCTCCTGACTCTGAGAGCCACTTCTCACTGATGGACTTGACACTGTAATCAATGTACCTCCTGATCCCTGACCATTAGATCCTTGTGACTGAATCAACTGCTCCTGAGGGTTTGGTGACTCTGGATAGTCTAACTCCCATGACCTCCTAAAAGATCTCTCCTCCTCAAACTTCACATCCCACCTAACAACCACTTTCCTCTGCGTAGGAATATAAATATGATAAGCTTTTGAGGTCTCGTTGTAACCCACAAAGATGCCCTTGTCTGCACTGGGCTATAGATTGGTCTGTTTCTCCTTGGGGACATAGGAAAATGTAAGGCACCCAAAGATACGAAAGTGCCCAACATCAGGTTTCTTCCCAGAAAAATCCTCCTCGAGAGTCACATTCCCCAAGGCATGATGTGGACTCCTATTTTGCAAGTACACAACAGTGTTGCAGGCCTCTGCCCACAAAATAAAGGTAACCCTTGATCATGAAGCATGGCTTTGGTAGCCCCTGCAACGGATCTGTTCTTCCTCTCTGCAACCCCATTCTGTTGGGGGTTGTAAGGACTTGTGAACTCCTTTCTAATGCCCGCCTCAGCACAAAAATCATCAAACTTGTAGAAATTTTGAATAATATAACACTTATTCACAGAGATTATCCTGATTATACACTATTTTAGGAATGCATGCATAATACATAACCTCCTCTACCATTGAACATCAATTTGTGGAATTAAGAAACAATTGCATGCGCACATTGAAACATCAATCACACATATCAACACAATATGTAATGGGGAAAACATACAGCTGAAAACCCCCAACTATCTGTATATTATAATGATTGAGAACATGTAACAATACATAGTACAATACTCCTCGCAAGTACTCAGTACTATCTCCACCTGTTACACACAAACTAGCTCAGATCTGAACAAGTCACAGGTTCAAATATCCTCCGCTGTTTGCCTGCCTCCACTGCGCAATACTTGTTGAGAATAGTGCTGCATCAAACTCGTATTCCCTTGGCTGAACCACACAATTCTCATTGGAAATGCTCAATCCATTTATTGTGCAAATCTCATGCACAACTATAGTCACAACTGATATTAGACTCACCCTTTCACCCACCTCTAACACTTGTCTCCACTGAACTATCCATGCACTAAGTTAACTGATGTATTCTTTAGTTGATTTATGAGTTAATAATTAGTGAATTAATTAATAATTAATTCACACCACTCATCACTAGTGTATTTGTCAGTTAGACTAAATACAACTAGTTCAACTAAGTCAAACTGAACACAACTCCATCAACTCCTCAATCAATTCCACAAAACTCAATCACTTGAGTTCTAACTGAAGTCCATCATGCAATAGCTCAAATAACCCATAAGAAAAGAATATTTCCTTCTGGCAGTTGCATGTGCCACATCCGTAGCTCGAATTGAAGTGCTGCAAGAGGATAAGATAATGGTTATAGTCCAAATATTATTAAGAGCTAATAATATTCCACTGTTCTATTTTTAGACTTGCAGTCTAAAAATAGACTCCACCCATATGTCTAAAAATATAGGTCCATCTATTTTTACCAACATGACCAATCATCCATAAATAGCATCCTGCAACTCATAGACCATGATCCATATGTCTAAAAATAGACTTTGCGCGAAAAATAGCCTGTGGGCCCACTTAGTGAAGGTGACTTCTTTTCACTAAGCTCCATTATCTTGTTGCATTTTCAACACTCCTTCTCAATAAGATATGGATTACCTGCAACCCCTATCCTGTAACTCTGGAATGTTCTGCATGCAACACATCTACCCGGTCCACTTGCTCCAACAACGCTTGGAACAAAAAAACTCCCAACTGACCACTCTGTTGGGCTAGGAACATACTTTGATGTTGAAGCTCTACCTGCTGTTGACAAGTGCTCCCTCTTTGACATTTGCGCTACTGCAACATCTCCATGCATCTCGCACCATTGCACACCTCTCTGTGCCACCTATGTAACAACCCAAAATAGATATCTAATTAAGTTATTAACATTAACCTTAAACTATGAAGTGTACTTACCTGGGCTTACCTGTGTAATAGTAGGCTTACCGCAACAGGATTTTGGGGACGACTCTCCTCCCAACCGTAGGCTCAATTGTGCAGGATTCCGCTACAACTGGCCACCCCCGAGCCCTCAATCAATGACTACTGCTAGTGCTCCTAAGTCTTAGTATACCATTCTCCCAAGAGAATGATAGAGAGAATCTCGGAATGATAGAATGCAAGAATGCCTCTCATCTTCCTCACCATCTATTAAATAGAACAACATTGGATGGGGAACCACATGCACACACTCCATGTGTCTACATGCAACTTGATTTTTAGTTTTATTTCTTTACTTTTCTTTTGATTTTTAGCTTTACTGATTCTTTTTATTGCTTTCTTCGTTTTATTACTATTTATTCTTATTT
>APFE031355886.1:76486-97472 GCA_000404065.3 Pinus taeda | reverse complement strand
TAGATATATTCACAAAATGTATGAAGTAATCTACAACGATGAAGTACCAAATCTGAAGAAACTTCGATGATAATAACATTTCTACAAAATGTACCATCTACATGACCATGCCCCATCGAATTTTTGTTCTTTTGGTTTTCTCTATATATTTCTATAGATTTGTGACTCACACTCGTGACCAATCACATTTATTATTATAGTGACATTACAGTGGATCGATAAATTAACTATGGCTCACTTTCATAATTTGTGAACTATACATTGAGAAGGCATCACATTGCATTTCATCTATATAATACATATTCTCAAACATTCTATATTATGTGGTCATAATTATTTTTAAACTCAATGGCTCTCATGGCTTGGATTACACACCTATGGAATCACATTGGATTACTAATTGTATCATGTACTTGTGGCTCGATTATATATTTTCCTAACGATCACCTTTTCTTATACTTGGCTCTCACTTAGTCATAAGAACATGGATCTCACATTAGTAGCTAGCACATAGATATTCCTTTGAGGCTCAAATTTATATAAAAGTGGCTCATCTTATGGCTTGTATTTATGTTTTATGGTGACTCTCTTTTGTGAGATTTTGATTTGTATAATAATGATAGTGAGAATTTGATTATGATAAAACTATCTTAATGATAATTACAACAATTACTTGGAATTTATATTCATATAATTGATATATATAGAAATTGACTATAACCAACCTAACTATGAAGTTTATCAATGCAATAGAAACATCCTAAAGATCACATATATGTTCTTGTGTATTTGACTTGTGCTAATCTCTAAGGATCTTAAGGATGACTATGATCTACAAAACAATCACCTTGGCTGATGATAGTGACTCAAGAATGTATGACAATGGAGAATTGTGACAAATATGCTCGTAGCCTTGACACATAAGTCACATTGTTGATTGAAAGATTGGAAGTAAAATAGTGATCCATATAACAATAAGAAAGGGACTATGATAACATGGTTCTAATATATGTGATAGCGACTTGAAGACTATGACAGTAAACATTATTGCATAACAGTGAAGTGGAAGACATGATAGTGATTTTAGAAAGAGATACAAATTTATATATGAATGAAGTTGATAAATGTCAACTCAAGAATCAAGACTAGATCTCTGCAAATAAGGACAAGTAAAATTCAAAGAGGTACATATAATTTCTGACCTATGTCCTTTAGGTCATAATGATTATCTTGAGAAGGGTTTGTACAAATATTAAAAATAGTGACATATAAGAGTTTAACGATATGTTGCATATGAAGAATAGGTTTTGAAATCTAATGAAACAGATAAAAGGCATGTCAAAGAGTATCATTAGGGTTTTGTGGAATTTTTTAATACTTAAAATGGCATCTATTGATGATTATGAAGTTTCTAAGGTTTACATAGAATTTTCAAGTCCTTTCGTAACAGATATTGAAGACCTTAAAAATATAAGGTCTTACAAATAGCTTTCTTGTGTGGTTGTATAGCTCTAACGTTTATAACTGGTAGATCTTAATATCTAGGGTTTCTAAACCCTAGCAAAGTATGAAATAAAAGGATAAACCCTAGAAATAGAAACCCTAGAAGATTTCTTATGTTGTGAAGGAAAAATTAACCTAGTTCTTAAGAATAGTAGGTATTATATCATGATGTTAAGGTTTCATGAAAAGTGGTCCAAGATTGAGAAGGTCAGCCTTCCTCAAGAGATAAGTTTTTAATGTCTTCTTGATTATTACTAATGGCACTATATTTATATTTTTTCTCCTTGTCAAAGAAAATTATATCAAAAGCTTACTAAGCAGACGAAAGACTTGAAGGGATGTAGCATAGCATGAAGACTGTGAAGGAAGGAGAATTTTGATGTATCAGATGGATTTTTTTTAAGGGAGCTCTAAAGACCCTGATGAATACGATATTGAATCTTGTTGATTTTTTCTCTCTTGATTGATGATTAAAATTTGAAGAGAATAAAGAAAAACTCTATTGAAATATGAGATAAAGCATGAAAATGCATGTTGACCTCATAGGGAGCAAGTAGAAAAATTTGACATGAAGAATCCAACACCTTGACTTGAGGCCAGTGTTATTTGGTAACTCTTATGTTGATGATTTTTTTGAGATATGATTTGCATCCCTTGAAAAAACATATTGCAAAAGTATATGCAGAGAGAGAAAAAATAGCAATTGAGATAATTTGTTGGATGACATTCATGTACCTACAACTACATTGTTTAATCATGGAGCACATGGATTGTGTGATAGTACTACTAATGTCCTGGAAGAGCATAATGGAATAATTTATATTTGGAAATATGATGTGAATTACTATAGATTATGGGGTAATAAAATGTTATAAAGAATAAATGGCATATCATAGCAGTTGTGAGGAAGTTTGGATCCTTGAAGATGATAGATGAATGATTTGCTGATAAAGTTGTTTAATTATTGAAATGATCCATAGAATTTGGAGTGTGATATGGTGTGGTTTTGTAAGGAGCTGAGAAACCTTATCAGGAAAATGGAATGTTGAAGAATCTTTTCAAATATTAGGTATGATGTAATGTGATAAAGGAGCTCTGTAATTGCAACTATATCTCCATGGAGGAACAAGTAGTTTATGTATTGATGAGGTATGAGATGAGCCAAGGATTCTAATGATGTATCCCTGATTTGGAGGGAGAAAGGATATACTCCCTATTTAAGAGGGAATGAGGACCACCTCCCTAATTGATAGGGAGTGATGTTGGACACCATACTCTCCATCTGCCATGCATTAGACTAGAACTAACAATCATATGTCTACTGAATTCACTGGTAGGGAGAATGAAGGATTGGGTAAGCTAGGGCCAATACTCCTTGAGGATTGGGAATTAAATATACAAATTAATCCCATGGACCAATACTCTTTGAGGATATAACAAGGTATCCAAGGTAAGAGTAGTCAAAGAAGACTGATATTATTTTAGGATTGGGAATTAAATATAGGAAGTAATCCCATGGACTGCTACTCTTTGATGATCTAACAGGGTATCAAATATAAGAGTAGTCAAATAAGACCAATAAACTTTGACGATTGGGAATCTAGGATAAGGATAGTCTTGGAAGGACATACCTAGTGAACATATGGATCGGGTATGCACCTTGAGAGGTTGTGGTCTTGGCTTCGATATGTATACCTCCAAACATTGTGCTTTAATCTTATGGAGAGTTAGAGCTTGTTAGTCAAAGCCTTTATATGTTGTTATTTGACAATTCTAGTTATGATTTCGATGCCTAAAAATGGCTTATAAATCCGACCCTTCTTATGAGAATATTTCATTTTCATAAGTATCCTTGTAATTGTGATGTAATTATGAATACCTCCCTAGTTAATAGTAATTATTGGAAAATGTAACTAGGTTTAGTGTTCATAATGATCTTTATACTTCTGTCATTGTATATTTTATGTAAAAAAAGAAGAAGAAAGGATTCTTATTTTTCAAGCATGGGTTTCATTCTCAAGTGAAAATTATTATTTTATTTAAGCATGTTATTCATGCTCATTATTATTTGTATTGGTCAAAATCAAAGGCTTATTTGTAGTGTGGAAAAATATTTTTCAAATATGCAATTTAGGTCAAAATTGCCTCTGGTTGCCAAGTTGGCCTTGCTTGTAAAGTTGGCCCTGCCCTAGAAAACATGTATATTTGAACCCCTCTAGAAAATATAAATAAAGGGAGAGTTGAGCTCATTTGGACACACACAATTTGAATGGTTGGTTTTGAAATATTGCAGAAGCAAGGAGGGCCGCAACCTAAAATTGACAAGTGTAGAAGGGTTTATCTTAAGCTCATATTTGTGGATGTTTTTCATTGATGTATCTCTTGTTTAAGATTTGTGTATGATGTCGTACATGTTGTTGGCCTCTTGTTGTTAATGGATTTTCTATGTGAAAGGAGTGCTTGACTTGGCATCTTGAGGGTTGGAGTATCTTTATGGTAATGAGTCAAGGATATCTCACTTTGATATGATTCTATATGAAGAGATTTTTTTTTTTGGTTTTCCCCTTGGAGGGGTTTTTCCCTAGCTTGGAACTTATATCTTTTGTTCCTTTTATTCTTGTTATATTCAGGTTTTATACATTGATATTTGTTTGATGAATAAGGCATAATAAACATTAATAATAAGCCAACAACATTCATAAACAATTATTAAAGATGGTTAATCTATGCTAATTCATAAGCCTCCATATTTCTCAACAACCCTAGTAGTAGAGGTGTCACGTAATGAGCAACACAATATAAATGATAAGTTGTTCATCACATACAAGTATAAAACAATCAAACCAATTTTTTTAGTTCACATGTTACCTTTTCAACCACCATGCAATGCAAGAGAATGGAAAAAAATGGATAAAATACCATTCTGTAATACAATATGGTCACGAGCAACCCCCAAGACATGGAGAAGGAGGCCTAGTAATGGCTGTGCCAAAGGAGGACCAAAGGTAGAAGCTAAGGGAACAAAATGTAGACTCTTTAAGTAAAATATAAGTTAATTGTCTGTTGAAATTTTGAAAACATTGCAAGGATGTGTGAGTGGAAAGATAGATTATTAATTTCATTTGAAACATTTGCACAGTACCTATGGATTAGACTCTTGAAAAGATTGTAGGGATTTGTGTATGGAAAGATATATTATTTTATTAATTTCCTTGGAAATATTTGTATTAGACTCTTGAAAAGATTGCACGGATTTGTGTGTCAAAAATAGATTATTTTATCAATTTCCATTGAAATATTTGCATTTGACCCTTGAAAATATTGTAGGGATTTGTGCGTGGAAAGTAAGATTATTTTATTAGCTTCCTCAGAAATATTTTCGTGGTTCCTAGGAGTTAAACTCTTTAAAATTTCATAGGAATTTGTGTGTATAAATATAGGTTATTTTATCAATTTACTTGGAAATATTTGTATGGTTCTTGTACATTTATCTCCTAAAAAATATTGCATGTGAACCTTGCACATAAAAATATTAAGAAACTATGTTATATTCTTGAAAATATTGAATGGTTTTTGTACATAGAAAAATAAGTAGCCATGTCGTTTTCTTGAAGAATATTGCATCTAAAATTTGCACATAAAAAGATAAAGTATCCATGTTGTTTGCTTGAAAAATATTGCATGTGAACCTTGCACATAGAAAGATAAATCAGCCAAGTTATTTTCTTGGAAAATATTGCATGGTTTTTGTGCATAGAAATATAAGCAACCATGTTATTTTCTTGGTAAAGATTGCATGGTTCTTGAGTGTAAAAAGGTAAGTTAACCATGGTTATTTCTTGAATCAACGAAGTTTTGTAACTATATGTACATTCTTTATTGGCATGCAAGTTAATATAGACATGGTTGAATATGAGATACAAATAAATCACATGCATGCTGTTCATTCACATGCAGATTGAAATTTATTATTATATAGCTAAAGGTAATGTTGTAGTTGGAATAATGATGAAAAGGAGAACTTTTATGCATTCAATTAATGTATATGAATAATCATGTTTTGTACTCTTTATGCATTTTATTTCATTCATGTGTGATGTGGATAAGAAAGCATGTTTATCTAATTATAGACATCTATTAAAAGTATGTGCAATATGAATAACGCATGCTTTTATAAGTTTATTCATTTAATTAATGCAATAAAAATAGGTGTTGTTTCAGTAGGTATTTATTAATGCATTGAAAAATATGAAAAAAATAGATGTGCAGTTGTAAGTATGTGCATTTCTATATTGCATCAAAATAAAAATAACAAGTTTTTTGTTTTATTTCTATTAATAACTAATGTTATTACACTAGTACAAACAATAATTGTATTAAGGGAACAAATATATTTTTATTCATGGTATGCTAACAAGAAGAGTGAGTAAAAAAAAATGTTGCGATTGAGCTAATTTGTACTCATAGTTTTACATTTTCATTAAAAGTATTAAGGTATGGTTTAGTAGTTAGTAATTAAGTGTTGCATGTGTTAAACATCTATGGTCTTGTACCTGTTGATGCATGTAAAAGTAAAAGGCTAAAGATGATTTTTATGTTATTATGCATCATGAAAAGATTCCTAATGCATGGAGTATTATTAGTGATAACTGGTAGATATTGATTATTCAGGTTCTGTTAAATGGATATTTTACCTAACCATGATGTCAAATTTGTTGATGATAGCAATTTGAGGAAAGAATCATGAGTGTGCGAAGAAAGAATTGATAGTTTCTAGTTTATTCCTGTTGCAATAATCTAAAGATGGATGATAAGTAACACTATGGTACACAATGAGTTCATCATGTTTAACTATTGGATCATGCAGAGTGAAGGGTTTTCAAATTCATCTTACAAGAGATATCTTATCATGCCACAAAGATATTGTGCTCAAGATATATGGGGTAAATTTCTCGAGAAACAGTACCTCATGTTAAATGTAATGACCTCTAGTTAATTTTGTTTTACTTAAAGATTTTGTTATTTTGTAAATTTTAACAATGGAAAATGGATGGAATCCCTTGTTTCCATTAAGTGAGGGGTGAACTCCTTCATGAAACATTTAATAAAATAAATGTTTGTTGGTTTTTCCCTTCTAGGTTTCTAGGTATATTGATGTCCATTTACGTGTTTCCATAATTTTTTATTTTCATGATATTTCTACCTTGCATGACGTTGACACTTACATAATCAAATATGCTATTAACTAACACAATTAAATGAATTATGATAATGATGCAAGATTACAATAAAAATATTTAAGTTAACAAGCTGCATTAATGACTATTACAATATGTGACTTTCTTATTCCATTTCTAAGGTTACCTCATTTAGCGATGATGATTTTATCTAATTATTAGTTAAGGAATACAAAATAATTCATTGTGAATATTACATACTAGTAAATCTGGTAAAAAAGTTCTAACTCTATGTTTTTTTGCATGAGGTCTCTGAGGGATGTTACAATGAGTTTAAGATTATGAAGAAAGTTGTCCTGAAGAGAGAGGCTAGATTTTTTATAGTTGCAGAAGATACGCTGATCTCATTGTTTCTAGAGAATCCAGAGGACAAATATAGGTGCTACAATCTTAGCTCTATTGAGAATGGAATTGCAGAATGGGGAAAGACAATAATTACTAATCAAATCCCATGGGAAAGTCTCTAGTTGGAAAGGATGTCTAAAGAGATTGAAGAACTACTTCCAGATAGCTTGAGGAAGAGGACAAGTGTGGAAAATATGTTCATGTTTTTATTCACTGGCTTGGCATAAGAAACAGAGTGAGGGACCAACATAACCATAGGAGAGAACCTTATTCCATGTTAATTCTTTTCTATGGATGATAAGACAAAGAAAATAAGTTATCTTGGATGAAATATTCTTGCGCTAGATTTTAGACCACACATACAGATTTATAGTGTGACTGTTATTAGCTACAAGGGTGTAAAATTCTTCGATGATGAAATAATCCTATGGTCGATATCCCCAACAAAGTTTCTCTGGATATTCACAAAAGTGGATCTCTCAATGTATAAAAGTTTCCTTGAATTGTTCAAGAGCTTGGACTACGAAAAGGATGTCCCAGGAGGAGGGAAATTTCACATTGATGATAATTGGTCTCTAGGGAGAGATTTTCCAGTAATAAGATATAAAAAACTTTCCCGTGAGATTGCATATCATAGTGTATATTGGAGATATTCTTGGGAAGAAATTTTGGGAAATTGAATCCAATAATTATCTCGAAACTGAGTAATTTTTCCATCCTTGACTTCCCCAAAGTAGTGTTCTTGTACAATTTCATTTCCTTTGCAAGCCAGAATCTAGATAGATGAGCCCTTTGGAAATATAGTTTTGTGAATGTGTTGTTCATTAGGAATTGGTTTGCAATATTTACTGGACCATATTTTCATCCATAAGTCTTGACCTCTTTACAACCAATACCACCAAGGTTTTGATCCTAAGGTAGTGTTCAAAGCTTCTAGGTCTTGGAGGCCCAAACCTGTAGATTTGTGTGGAATACACAATTTCTCCAAAGAAACTACTACCCATTATTTTCTCTTTTCTCGCTCCTCCCAATAAGAAAGTTTTTTGTTGATTGGTAAAATTTTGAATCCGTCTCGACCAAATTTTTGTACGCATGGAGTTGGGAGCTAAAAGAATGACTAGATATATACTCGGTAAGATGCTTTTTATGAAGCCCAAAAAATTAATGAAATATTGATTTTAAACTTTAATGAGAAATAAAACATATATTCAACTCAATTCATTAAAATCAAAATTTAACAAATACATACACATATTCAATTAACTTTAAATTTATTAAACTTGAGTATACTAAATTAAAACTAACCAATAAATATATTAAAATTAGACTAATTAATTAAAATTTAACCTAAAATACATATAAGTAATTACAAAATAATAACTCTTATAAATTAACTACAAATTTTGTGAATTAATTAGCCATCATTTCAATTTCCCTAAAATTGTGGTAGAAGATCGCTCCCTCACACATGGAAAGTTTTAAATGAGTCTTTCAACACAATGATTTGATTCAAGTGAGAAAGTTAATTATAAAGGATAAGACACACATAATCATGCAACATCAATATAGATGACACCGAGGTTGATGATGGAGTTCACCCCTCCTAGTCTACGTCTCCAGGCCCTGCTCTAAAATGCTAGGCCACTCGTATTTCAATGAATAAGAAGAGGTAAATCAAAATTTATGATACAATTGTGACTATTTCCCCAGTATAAAAAGGAAATTCTCTCCTTCATAGAACTCTCACAAATTCACTTGACATTCTACAAACGACGTGTCATTTACAGAAAAAACATAGATTCTCTAACAATGACTCTAACCTCTGCTAAAATCGAGCATTTGAGCATCAACAATACATTAATTATTTACCTCGTCTCCACCTGACTAGGTGAGACACATTTTAGGTATAATCTTCTACAGAATTCACGACTGGTACTGACGAACAAGTATTGTCATTGAATATGGAACATTCCAGAACCCCCATTCTAGCTCTTCATGTGTCCAATTTGGCTTCTATATGCCTTCAAAAAGCCAAAAAATAACTATGACCTCCTTTTATAACATTTCATAACTCTAAGTTTAGAGTTTTTGTTACAACCATATTAATTTTGGTTACTTGAACTAAATGGAAATAGCACAGTTACAATTACAACTCATATGTATTCTTAATTCATTGGACCGTGACTTAAAACCTATGAGAAGTTATTGAATGGTTGCAAAAACCATGACTTCACACAATTTAACATAGAAAATGGGCATTAACAAACATAACATTGATGCATTATTGTTTGCCAGCATTACAATGCATTGCAAATACATTGGCGCATATAACACTATGACATATACAACATATAACTTTAATGTTTTTGTTTGCGGTCCATACGAAATATGTCCTACAACATATGAAATAACCAATGACAACACTAACCCCATGCCATTTCTGATGCCACTGTGCCAGCTGTGCTCTCTAATGAGTTGCATATTGTGGCATGTTGTTGAACTTCTCCCGATAGATTTGGTGTTGATGTGCTACATCTCATGGTATATGATTGCATTTGTTAACTATGCTAACTCCGTGTTGGTTTCAACCTCCATGGCATAATCGTGCATTCTCATGACACCGACGGTCTCAAACTGTGGCATATGGATGTGGCACAACCCATTGACTTTGGTTGTCAACTATTAACCCATGGATGGTGAGTTGGCACATGATTGGACCATGACCTCTACATTGTTCCATACCATAACTTTGGTGGTTTTTCATTTCACATACACTGCAACACATATATGGTATTTTGTCTAACCAACATAATACCTCCGAATCCATTGGTTATAACAGATGCCATAACACCACACTATATGTTGTAATCTCTAAAACCATAATTTTTAAATCATATCAAATATTTTAACTTATGGTTATAAAGCTCATACCTTTGTGCCATAAAACTCATGTCATAGTTTTAACTTACCCCTTGTGCTATGTCTACCACACTTAATCATCAATGTGCCCTACCATGCAAGGAAACCATAGTTGGCATGTTGGTAATGTGTTGTAAGACATTGTTGGAGGTTGAGAAGTCAAATCTCTTAGAACCCTGCAAATCATAACAAGTTTTTAAAGGCTATGGATAGGACATGTGGAAGTCATTCATTGACCCACATGGCACTCTTTTATTGGCTCAATTAAAATACATCAACAAATAGCATTTTGAAAACCAAAATGAGGTATCTAGTAGAATTTTATCTTGCCACAATGTAAATTGGAACCTTGAGCATTGACCAACATCTACATTTGACTTTGACCTGTGGTATCTTTTGACTTGCGGTGACTTTGGCTTTTCACCTATTTAAAGGCATACTTCAATGAGAATTTTTCCCTCATACGGAGGCCAAACAAAAATATGGAGATAACACTGGAATCAACACGTCGAGCTCTTTGACTTGGTGCTAATTTTGTGAGAAGCTAGGACAGTAAACTTCTACACATGTCGAGAACATTTTTTGTACATAGGACCATCTTGGTCTTCATACATATAGCAAAATTTGACTTAACTTAACAAGATACATCTTGGATGATACCTCCCAACAAAAAGGACTTTTTGATCTCCAAAAGTTTTATTACAAACATGCGTCAGTGTAAAAACCATCTAGACCCTAGTTACAGAATCAACTAGGCCTACTAATGTGATGATAATTTAGAGACACATATTAATACATATGGCATAAAACCTGCCCAATTCCAAGTAGGAGACTATTCTGGAGACTTACGTTCCTCTACTTCAGGTTCTTTTGTTGTCTCTTGCGCTGCTAGTGTTGGTGTTGTCTCACAGTGTAACACCAGACAATGCTCTTTGAATGTCTTCTCAACTTCCATTGAGCACAAACTCTTTCTCTCGAGTTTATACTGGTTGTCTTTTTATTGGATTCTCCCAAGCTCTATTTTGATGATGCTAGATCCTTGTCCCACTGAAGCAAAGTCTTCCTAAGATGTTTCCTCACTTGTAGTGCTGCATCATCTTTCAGTGGCTTAGTCCTTGTAGCACTCATCTTTTTGTTGAAAACCTTCTGCTTTGAGCATTCCTATACACAATGCGTGTCACTCCTAGAAAAGGTACATGGATAAATCCTTTTAATGAATTTCAACATAAAGTTTTGATTTAAGGACCCACCTTCTGAATCACTGTTGGAGTGATTCATCTATTTACCTTTGTGGTATTGCAACTTCTTCAGAATGATGTCAAGGTGTAGGGATCAACATTGATCTGCAATGTGACCTCTCTTCCTGTAGTAGTAATATATCGATTGTTCATAACCCAAGCCTTCATTTTTCACCCTTTCTTTTACTGAGATCGGCTAGAGCCTACCTTTGCCATGCTTACTAAGTCCTTGTCCTTGTTGATATCCCATCTTGTTGATTAACGTCATACCCATTCCTCTCGTATGCCTCTCAAATGCTCCAATCTCGTGGTTGCTAGAAGCCTTATCATTCTCCAAATCATTTCTTGTCAAGGGTAGTGCATAAGGAGATTCCTTAGAAGGTCAGAAAAAGATTCCAATGGATTATTCTACCAATTGATCTTTTGGAGTGGTAGACAGAGATGAACTGTCTTCATCTTCTTGATGAATAGGTGAGACTTCATTTTCCCCTATAGTAGATGAACTTTGAATTGATGGACCGTTTCTTCTTCGACTCTTTTGCATGGCTTCAATATTCTCCTCTAGTCTTTCCTTATCCACTAGTAGAGCTTGCACCATTTTCCACATTGCAACATTCTCGAGTTGAAATTGTTGGTTGAAATATTCAAGTTCTTGCAATAGAATCGATCTTGATTTTTTACCCATTCTTGCACTTGGTGAGGACCTATTCTAATACCAAAATATGATCTGAAATCACAGAAGAGCATCACTCCCTCACACTTGGTAATATTTAAATTAGAATTTCAACACAAGTATTTAATGCAACTGAGAAAGTTAATCATAAAGGACATGACACACATAATCATGCAACATCAATATAGAATGACACTGAGGTTGATGACAGGGTTCACCCCTCCCGGGCTACTTCCCCGGCCCTGCTCTAAAAGGCTAGGCTACTTGTATTTTAGTGAATAATAAGAGGTACATCAAAATTATTGATACAATTGTGTCTATATCCTGATTATGGAAATCATCTCCTTCAGAGAACTCTCACAATTTCAGTTGACATTCTACAAATGACGTGTCATTTATAACAAAAACATAGTGTCTCTAATAATGAATGTGACCTCTACTGAAATTGAGAATTCAAGCATCAAGAACACCTTAATTATTTACCTCGTCTCCACTTGACTAGGTGAGACATAATTCAGTTACGATCTTTTGCGGAATTCCTTGCTGCTACTAACTATTGGGCACCTAATCCTAAGGGTTGGTGTCGAAGTTACACAGTCAGTGGGAGTCCAAGGGACCTTGTAATATGGAATCGAATGGTCACTCTAATGTATTATAAATGTATACCTATGTTAATAATAAATGAAATTTATTGTTCTATCATTTATGACTGTTAACATGGTATCAAAGTTGTAATCGAATTTTTGGTCTGCTCTTATCTGAGCCACTTGCTTTTTGGACTCTCTAAATGTTAGCTCTATCTTCCTACAACCTTTCTACGTGTCATAATTGCCATTATTATTCTTGCTGCACAATGTCCCAATGGCTTCCTTAATTTTCAATTTGCAGACCTGCAGCAGAGTGTTTCAAAATTTATACCTCTACCTGTCACATTGTTTGTCAGTTTGTTTACATTCCAGATTGTAAGTGAAAATGAGAGTGAAACAAAGAGAAACGAAAGTGTCAAGAGGTTTACAGTGGATGTTGAACATCGCCATTGAAAAATTATCTCTGAAAAAATATAGACCATGGATTCTATGGAGAAATGGATAAGATTGGCAAATCCCTACACAACATGTTTATGGTGTATCCTTGGAGTAATCTTGGTTTAAAGAAAATGGTGTAGTGAATGGTATGTGTACATTTGGCTCACATACAGTTGGCCCTCTCCACTCCTATTGAATGGTATGTGTACAGTTGGCTGTTTGCACTCCAGTTGAATGGTATGCGTACAACCATCTCCCAACTACTAGTTTTAATAATGTAGTATTTTATTGTGACATCACTTGGTGGCCCTACAATACTGCTCAGTCGTATATGTTAACTCATACCTCCTCGTACCATATAATTTAACTCCTCTCTCAGTGATAATGTCATGCTCCTAATCAAATCACGTGAATCACCATTTTAATATTCTCCATTTTTGTTGGAATGGTGGCACGATAGAAAATGACTCCCCTTCTCCATTGTAGGGGAAATATTCTTCTACTTCAAAGCCATTGGTCACCATATAAAATCCATAAACAACTCGGCTTCCCCCTCAAAGCACCCAACGGGTATGGATATTTTCAAAGGGTTGTTGACGACATATGATCAAAGAGAAATAATGGAATGCCTATCATAATGATAAGTAAGACGTGGGCCTCTAAAGCCTTTTTTCCTCTCGGTGCCTTCATGTGATTAATCTTCATTCTTACTAAAGTCTTGTGCATTGAAATTTAGCTATTTCAAAGCCTTAATTGCTCATATATCCCGAATGCCATTACAACCGCATCGACTGAAACAAAATATTTGTTGTCTTATGTATAGATCAATCTGACTAAAGTATTTTCCGTGGAAATTTAGCTATTTCAAAGCCTCAATTGTTCAGCTCTCCCAAATTCCATTACAACCACATTTGCTGAGACAAAATATATGTTGTCTTATCTATAGATGAACTATCTAAGACTTTGAGAAGCTTCATTTCCATATGTTCCAAAGGTTTCAAACAAGTTGATATAATTCTCTTGTAGGTTTCTCCAGACTCTTCAAAGAAGGAAGCCCGATGCCAGCTGTCCACATTAATTTCAGAGACCAAACACAGATCAAGATAAGCAAGATATTGAACCAAATATATATGACTACTCCCTTCCAACACCACAAGCAGTGGATTAGTTGGATTTATTCCTGCAACAATTAAGCCTTGAGGAAGGGAAAAGACACACCTTCGAGTGTGCACTACTTGACTTAGAAGATGTATGAGATCCCAAGAAAATGAAATGAAATATGCTCCAAGAAAGGAAACAACCTACTGCTTCAAGAAAGTTCATATTCCATTACCATATAGATTGCCATTCCAGATAATAATATGTTCTCCTTAACAATGTAAATTGTTATATGTCTTTCATCAACCAGTAGAATCATTTCTACATTTCTTAAATCACAACCCTTATGATCTCACTTATCCCAGTAAATAATTGACACAACCCAAAGATTTGGTGAGTTAGGATCAGTAGTCAATAAGTCATTTAACAATATGTTCCATTCATAAAGCTATGTCCTTGTCTACAACAACATAACATACTTATCCATGACAATTATATTGTACTGATCAAGAGCTCGAACCTTTTTAAATATCAAGAGGGCTTCATCAATTTTTCCTATAACTCCTTCAATCTTTGTCATTTTGATCATTATGTGGAATTTTTGGCACAAAAATATAGCCTCTAGTCAGAAAAACATGTTGATATCCATTACCACCATAGAGATTTAGTGCACTCACTAGTGAGAAAGCCCAAAGGTATTGAGATTCTGAGTGCACTATGATTTACAAATTTGTGCCAGGATTTTATGTTCCTCAGCCTTTATTCTTTCTGGATTCTGATTCTTGATATTGAAATATGGCCAGACTAGGTGAGTTGTTAGAATTATTAATCACTATAATTTTGTATACAATTGACTATGTAGTAAGATTCAGCAAAGCTTCTCTTCCTGACATAAGAAAATGTTTACAAGATGCACAATAAATCATTGATCTTTTGTAGCTGAGAAAAAGCTACAACCAGAAGATTTACAGTAGTGGAGTCATCATTCTGAACTTGTTTCTGTTTAGAACACTGAAAAAGACCCCCATAAGCAGCAAGTTGATTCAAATCTAGTACTTAATGAAGAAACATAATTGCATGCAGAAGCCGAAATTCAACCTCCACTTCCCAGGAAAATCATCAGACCTTGGGAAGAGATTCTCGACAACAAGCACAAAATAGGTCTTGGATATGATAAAGAGGTGTCCTTTCATATTCCAAACTATTCCAAGCCCATTCAATTTCAAAGTGTTGGGTTTCTTCATGACGGTTCACCTTCACCTATTCCAGATTCTGCTCCTCCACATTTAGAGTCAAAATTTGTTAAATTCCAACATTATGACCGAGTTGGCCATATGAAATATCACTATTTTTATCTTCATCCATGTGAGCACTGTCATAAAACCACTCACTCTTCAAACAGATGATTCAGAAATAAGTCTCCTAAAAGAACAAAGATTCATCTTGGATGAATTGCTTCTTAGCAATGGGCTTCAACAACCAAGAAGATATTTCAGTCATAACTGGTTGTAGAGTATTGAACAATCTTGTAGTCGAGTTTTCTCCATCACCTCACCTTGTATCTGTTAGGGGGGAAGTGATGGCCATATACAAGTTTCAAAGCCACATCAAGAAAGCCTAAGACACAACCTTCCATACCGGATTCAGAGTTGTAGAGAGAGACAAAGATGCCCCTGAGCATGCTTTCAGTTGGTGGTCATCCTTAAACCATATATGCTGGTTTGAGACCTCTCTTCATAACATTGGGAACACTTACTCTAGTAGAAGACTTCAACTTCTTGCTTGTTTTAGAAGAGTTCCAATAATTGCATTAAGAATTACAGAGTTCGTGGTCATCCTAAAACCATTGTGGGTTGTAGACCTCCTTTTTTCAGGTTGAAGGTCTCCCTCTCCAAATCATGAGGGCACTTTCTCTTGTAAAAGATTTCAACTTCATCATAGACTTGGAAGTGTTCTGGAAACTATACTAAGCATTCTTGTTTTGGTGGTCATCCTTAAACCACCCCTTATACCAACATTTTGGAGAGAACATTTAGCCTAGTGCTACCATGCATTTTTTCACATTCTGTATTACAACTCTCTTCTTGTACTCACACATACCCCTTTGGATTAAGGGAGGGAATGTTGGACACCTAGTCCTATGTTGGGTCCCTATAATACTAGTGATTCACCCATTACTATTGTAGTTGTATCCCTTATTTATATTTTTTTCCCCTATTGTCCCCATATTGTTACTACTGTGCCCCATAGAATCCCTCTATTGTTATGTTTGTGCCTTTATATTATTATTGTTAGGCCGACTTGGTTATATTGCGACCCCTTAGACTCCTATATATAGAAAGGAGGTTTTTTCATTTTAATCATCCAAGAATTGTTCATTTATGTAATGTAAAGGAGGTTACCCCCTCGAAGAGGTTGAATTCTAAGGCGTTGATCTAACTTTTCTATATTTTTGTTAGCTGGTTTCATAACATTTCGTATCAGAGCTTTGGATTCTAGGGTTTTGCTACTCCAAACAGGTCATCATGGAATTTGTGCTACAACTTTTTTTTTGTCATGTTTTAGATGCTAAAAAAAAACCCATTTGGGTTGAAGTCGTTCTGAACCTTGGGTCCAAATTTCAGAGTTTTTCATGCTATATTCGTGGAGATATGGTCTGAGGAGTTGGTCTTTTTCCATACTCCTCAATTACATTCCAAACAGGTGACCTTGGGAAAATTGTCATAGATTTTGCTTTGAGCATCAGATTGCAATCTCATAAGAAGCTACAGAAAGAGGACGGAATGTAGTTGCATGTGTATATTTTTTAGAACCGAAAGTCAAAACAGTGACACGTGGCAGTTCATACAATTTCGCTCTTCTGAAAACGTATACAATCAGGTCATCTTGGGAGATTGTGCATCACTCTTTCTTGGAGAATCTAAATTCGATCAAACTAGTGGCATTGGAAAGAGAACATAGAGGGCTATTGTAAGTCACAATTTTAGAACTGGATGATCCAAAATTACAGAGATACATCAGATTCAATATCAAGCTCCTACAAAGTGAAAAAAGATGTGTAATTTTTTTAAATTTTGCATAAGATTGGTTTAAAAAATTAGTTTGAAGGAATTCAAAGGGAATAGTGAAGAATTATTAGCATTAATTAATGCCCTGAAGAAAATGAAAAACACCTAGTAAGCAACCTGAAAGCTCTAGCATGACTCGTGAAGAAGAGGAAGAAATGCAACATGATATATAAAAATTACAAGACCAAGTACAACAAATTTCACTCTCACTAAAGGTAAATGAAGCCAAGATGAATGAAGTGGAAGCTAAGATGAATGGCATGGATGTTAATATGGAAGCTAAGATGAATGGCATGGACGCTGAGATGGAAGCTAAGATGAATGGCATGGACAATAAG
The DNA here is from genome assembly GCA_000404065.3 of Pinus taeda. Taxonomy (NCBI): domain Eukaryota; kingdom Viridiplantae; phylum Streptophyta; class Pinopsida; order Pinales; family Pinaceae; genus Pinus; species Pinus taeda. The sequence goes on along the minus strand of APFE031355886.1, from coordinate 80,028 downwards.
ATTGAAGAATTGAAGATAAATTTGAATAAGTTGCTACAAGAAACGGTCACTAATGGTGAAATGGTAGTAAAGAAAACTCACGATGAGAACAAAATAAATGCTAATCATGATTTCATAGACTCTAATGTTGGATTGAAGACCCACCATATTCCAAAAATTGATATGAGGAAGTTTGATGGCAAGGATCCCGCAACATCGATACTACAGATGAGGCAATTTTTCGATCTCCATAATGTGAAAAACACACAAAAGGTACGTATTGTAACTTTATATTTGGAACCAAATCGGTTTGTATGGTATCTATGGCTTTTCTCTCATAAAAAATTGTCACTTGGGCAATTTTTACAAAAGAATTGACATCACATTATGAGGATACAAAAAGGAACAATTTTTTTAGCCAATTGATAAGTCTCAAAAAAAAGTGTTCAATGATGGAGCACATTGAGGACTTCCAAAAATTGAGCATAAGGGTAAAATATATTACAGAGGGGCATAGGATTAATGAGTTCATAAGGAATTTAAATGATAATATCCAACATGAGGTTCGCCTTTGGGAACTTGATTCATTGAAAATATATTACAGAGGGGCATAGGATTAATGTGTTCATAAGGAATTTAAATGATAATATCCAACATCAGGTTCGACTTTGGGAACTTGATTCATTGGAGAAGGCATTCAAGTTAGCAAGAAAAATGGAAAGCAAAATTATGGCAAGCAGGAAGCCTACCACTCACAACTATAAAGATAGAAGTATTCTTGCCCCTAGCCTTCCACAAACTATAAGGTTGACACCACAACAATTGAAAGAAATAAGATAAAAAGGGCTTTGTTACAGTTAGGATAGCAAATACACTAAAGGTCATAAGTGTGTTGAGAAGAAATTATTCTACATAGGTTGTGAAGAGGAGGAAGAAAAGGAACAAGAAATGTCAAAAGAAGAGGATATACTTCAGAAACAAACCCTAGATAAATAACAAATGAATCCCACCATATCTTGTAATGCATTGGCTGGAATTACCACTCCTCAAACTATCAAGATAGAAGGACATACCAAGAAGAAAAAGGTAATAGTGTTGATTGATTCAGGAAGTACCCACAATTTTATTCTTTGTAAGATAACAAAAGAATTGAATTTCTTCCTATATCCAGCACCAAAGTGTCAAGTAATGGTTGCAAGTGGAGGAGCCATAAATTGCTCTTGAAAGTGCCATAATATCAAGCTATCCATGGGAGAATATGTATTGAATAGCTCAATGCTTTCCATTCCAATGGGAGGTGTTGATGTTGTACTAGGAGTCCATTGGCTACAATCCTTGGGTACAATAGCTTTTAATTTTCAAGAACTTTTTATGAAATTTTCTATGGATGGAAAGGAAATTAAATCAAGGTGTATTGTATGGAAACCGAGGAAGCTAACCATCTCTAACGATATTGCAAAGCTTCTAAAAAAGGAACAATGAGGTGTAATTGCACAATTATGTTCACTAGATGTTTCCACATCGAAATCACCTATTGCTCCAAATATCCAAAAAGTCTTAGACAATCATTCCAAGGTATTTGAGACTCCCAAAGGTCTCCCACCTATTCATGATCAAGATCATGCTATTCGTTTGTTTCTAGGAAGTGTTCCTCCAAACATCAGGCCGTACAAATATCCTTATGTCCAAAACAGTGAAATTGAATGTATGGTTGTAGAAATGCTAGAGGCCGATATAATTCAACCTAGTCAAAGTTCTTTCTCTACTCCAGTAGTATTGGTGCACAAGAAGGATGGATCATGGCGCATGTGTCCAGATTATAGGGAGCGCAACAAGGTCAATATTAAAGATAAATTTCACATTCCTGTCATTGATAAATTATTGGATCAATTGCATGGATCAATTTACTTCACCAAGTTGGATATTCGTTCATGATATCATCAAATCAAAGTGAAAATTGAAGACATTCTGAGAATAACATTTAGAACTCACGAGGGTCATTATGATTTTTTGGTCATGCCTTTCGGCCTTACCAATGCACCTTCTACATTTCAAGGTTTGATGAATTTCATTTTCAAATCCTTCCCTAGAAAATTTGTGTTATTATTTTTGATGATATACTAATCTACAACAAGTCTTGGAAGAATCATGTTGAACATGTTGACAAGGTGCTACAACTATTGGAGGAGAAACAATTATATGAAAAAAGCTCCAAATGTTTCTTTGGAGTACAAGAGGTGGAATATCTAGGTCATATTGTATCTCATGAAGGTGTTAAGCTAGACCCTAGAAAAATTAAAGCCATTAAGGAATGGAAAATCACCACATCCATAAAGCATCCATGAGGATTTAATGGGTTGACAGGGTATTATCGCAAGTTTGTTAAGAATTATGGGGGAATAGAAGCACCTCTAACAACATTATTGAAGAAAGATGCATTTTCATGGACTTCGGAAGCAACAAAGGCCTTTGAACATCTTAAAGAGGCAATGTGCCAAGCACCAATCTTAGCTACACCGGACATCACAAAAACCTTTATTGTGGAATGTGATGCTTTAGGAAATGGAACTGGTGCTGTTTTAATGCAATATGAAAGACCCATTACTTTCGAAAGTTGTCCAATCAAGGGAAAGTATTTACAAAAAGCTATTTATGAGAAAGAAATGTTGGCAATACTACATGAACTTAAGAAATGTCAACCCTACCTAATGGGAAGACACTTAAAGGTAAAAATGGATCATGATAGCCTTAAATACCTTTTAGAAAAATGATTATCCTCTGAAGAGCAACAAAAATGGGTCACAAAGATATTGGGTTATGACATTGAAATCATCTACAAAAAAGGGAAGCAAAATGTTGTTGTAGATGCACTCTCAACAAAGGATGAGGATGTGGAAGCATTGTTGTGTGTCGTTTCTATCATCCAACCAGATGGAAGAATGACGAAAAAGTGTGAACACTTATTCGAAAGTCACAACAAGATTCTAGTGAATCTGATACATTTAGCTAGAAAAACAATTCGTTATGGTACAAAGATTGCTTATATCTCTGTAAGAATTCCCAACTCAAACAAAATATTCTTATGTAATTGCACACTTCTCCCTTAGGAGGGCACTCACGATTTTTAAAGACTTGCCACAGGGTTAAGAAGGAATTTTTTTGGGTTGGCCTTAAATCAAATATTCAAAATTTTGTGGGAGAATGTTTTGTTTGCCAATAAAATAAAGTTGAAACAATTAAGACCCAAGGTCTATTACAACCATTACCAATTCCAAGCCAACGTTGGAGGAGGTTTCAATGGATTTTATCACAGGTTTACCCAATTCTGAAGGAAAGAGTGTCATCATGGTCGTAGTTGAAAAACTTACCATCTATGCACACTTTTGTGCATTATCACACCCATTTAAAGCCAATACAGTTGGTACTGCATTTATGGAAACAATTCAAAAGCTACATGGAAGCCAAAATATTATTGTAAATGACAGAGATTCCATTTTCACTGGAAATTTTTTGACAGAATTATTTTCTTGTCTTGGTACTCAGTTAGCTCATAGCTCATCTTA
>APFE031355886.1:55067-75813 GCA_000404065.3 Pinus taeda | reverse complement strand
ACCATATAAACAAATGTCCCTCAAGCAAGCTAAGAAGGATAATAAATTATCACCAAAGTATTATGGTCCATACAAGGTGTTGCAAAAGATTGGTACTATGGCATACAAAATGGATCTTCGTGTAGCTTCTCGAGTACACCCAGTTTTCCATGTTTCATGTTTAAAGAAGGTTATAGGTGATAAGCTCCCAGTTCAAACAATATTGCCAGAACTTTACGAGGAAGGAAAAATTGTATTGGAACCGGAAGCAGTTATAGAAACAAGAACTCGATAGCTACGAAATCAATCAATTTCAGAGTATCTCATCAAGTGGAAGAATTTATCCACTAAATATTCCACATTGGAGGATGCGAACTTTATACAAAAGTATCCAGAACTACTCAAGCATTGAGGACAACACTTTTTTGAAGGAGAGGGGCATGTTGGGTCCCTATAATACTAGAGATTCACCCATTAATATTGTAGTTGTATCCCTTATTAATATTGTTGTGCCCCTATTGTCCCCATATTGTTATTATTGTGCCCCATAGAATCCCTCTATTTTTATGTTTGTTCCTTTATATTATTATCATTAGGTCGGCTTCGTTATATTGTGACCCCTTAGACTCCTATAGATAGAAAGGAGGTTTTGTCATTTGAATCATCCAATAATTGTTCATTTGTGTAATGTAAAGGAGGTTTCCCCCTCGAAGAGGCTAAATTCTAAGGCATTGATCTATATTTTCTATCATTTTGTGCACTGCTTTCATAACATCCTAAGGGTTGGTGTGGAAGTTGGAAATTCAAAGGGAGTACAAGCGACTTTGGAATACGGAATCCAATATTCACTGTAATGTATTATAAATGTAAATCTAAGTTAATAAGAAATGAAATTCATTGTTCTATCATTTATGATTGTTCACATCCTATGTGGGTTTAACATTGATGAAAAAGTACTGCCATTGAATCTGGAACATGCCAAAACCCTTCTTTTGGCTCTTTTAGTGTCCAATTTGGCTTCCACATGCCTCCAGAAACCCAAAAACTAACTTGACCTACAACTCTGAGTTGCACAACTCTCAGATGGCACAATGGCTCCACACCTCCTCACACTCAAAACTTGACTACAACACTACTCTGGCTTTGCTTGACCCGCTTTCACCCTACTTTGAATGGATTCACTGGAATGGCCTTACTTTCCTTCGACTTGGTTCCTGAATTGCTTGTGTTTCAATGGTGATATGACCTCCTTTTATAACATTTTAGAACTCTATGTTTAGATTTGTTGTTACAACCATACTAATTTTCTCTATTTGAACTAAATCAAAATAGCACAATTACAATTACATCTCATATGTTTTTTTAATTCATTGGACCGTTGCCTAAAACATATGCGAAGTTATTGAATGGTTGCAACAACCATGACTTTGCACAATTTAACATAGAAAATCCGTTTGAACAAACATAAGGTTGGCGCATTATGGTTTGCCAATGCTATAATGTGTTGCAAATATGTTGATGCATATAACATTATGACATATACAACATATAAGTTGAATGTTTCTTTTTGTGGTCGATATGAACCATCTCCAATGGCATATAATGTAACCAATGATTATGAAAACCCCGTGCCATTTCTGATACCACTGTGCCATCAAAACATTACACTAATTGTGCTCTCTTACAAGTTGCACACTGTGGCATGTTGTTGAGCTGCTTCTGACGAATTTAGTGTTAATGTGCTACATCCTATGGCGTATCGTCGTATTTGTTAACTATGCTAGCTTCGCGTCGATTGCAAACTTCGCGGTATAACTGTGCATTCTCATGGCACTGGTGGTCTCGACCTATGGCATATGGACGTGGCACAACTCGTCGGCTTCGGTGGTTAGCTATTAACCCGTGGTTGGTGACTTGGCATGTGATTGGACAGCGACCTATGCGTTATTACATACCATAACTCCGATGGTTTGTTGTTCCACATACACTACAAGACATATATGGTATTTTGTTTAACCAAGGTAATACCTCTGAATCCGCACTATTACATGTAGGGGGGTTTTAAGACAATATTTGAGTTAATTGTCTTAACTTAAGACAAAATGAAACTTGTGTATTGTCTTAAATATTGTCTCTAAGAAGGTGTCTCAAAATATAATGTCTCAAAAATTTGTCTCTATAAAGACAATATAGAACACATATTATTATTGTCTCTATAAAGACAATTTGATTTGTCTCTCTAAAGACAATTTCATTTGTGTCTCTTTAGAGACAATTACATTTTTGTCTTTTTAGAGACAATTCCATAATTCAAACTATTGTCTCTCTAGAGACAATCTAAAAAGTTAGTTTTAAAAAACTAAATGTCCATAATTTAAAATATTGTCTCTCTAGAGACAATAAAAAAAATTATTTAAAAAAAATAAATGTCCATAATTCAAAACATTGTCCCTCTAAGAGACAATATAAAAATTATTTAAAAAAAAAAAAAATTCCATAATTCAAACTAAATATGTCTCTCTAGAGACAATATAAAAAATTATTTAAAAATAAATAAATGTCCATAATTCAAACTATTGTCTCTCTAGAGACAATAAAAAAAATTATTTACTCCTGCCAAAAATTATTTAAAAAAAAATCTGCTCAAACTATTGTCTCGGATTTGCTCCTGCCAATCTATCTGTGTATCCATCTCTATCTACCTATCCATCCATCCATCCATTCAACTATATGCATGTCTAGATATACATATGTAAGCCTGTAGATCTATGTTCTCTAGTGTGTGCTTTCCTAAAATTCAGGATATTTGTGCACATTGCATTTATAGGGTGTGCCTTGGGAAGTATGTATCCATTTTGACTTTTTCTCCATCTCATTTGGAAGGACAAAAGATATATCAAACTGGTTAATATTAAATAACAATGACTTGACAATTACTGCAAAATAAATAAACCATGCTAATCCTGATTCAAGGACGAGATAAATTCCTTGGTCCATTAAATCAGAGAAACATACACTAGAGAAAATTCAGGAAAACGAAAGTATTCGATAATACAAAAAATTACAAGCTATACAGGCAACATCCTCAAAACTGCCAACGCTCTAGTTGCACCTCTGCTTTAGTTAGGTCTTTTTGAGCTTTCTTCATACGATGAAAGAGATAGTAATTGTAAAAAAAAAAAAAAATCCTATTAATTAAAAACAAATACATGATCACACAAATGTTACAAAATACATCCATAATGTAGATTTAAATCATGTTATGAAAATGCAATACTTGAAATATAGCATTCAAAAACCTTGTGCAAAGAACATCTTAGTGCAGAGAGCCTTGGCACCACTGACATTTTGTCCATAGTTTACCAAAGAGAATTTCTAATTCCCTCACTGACATTGATCAAATATTAGTGTCATATGATAGAAAATCTAGGTGAGAACAATAGACACAAGGCCTGCTTCAAATTCTCCAAATAAAGAGTAATGGTATTAGAATACCAACTTACCATTCGCAACTGTTTTCTGATACAATTCTGTTTCTCTTCCTTTGCAATGTGAACAAAGTGTCTGATCTTCTTTGCTGCAATGGCAACATGAAATTAGGTAACATCATGAATTTCAGTATGAAGCAACCTAACCAGACGTTCTTATTATAAGAAATCTAGAAAATTTCTTACAAGGAGAGCAGGCATGGAATCTTGCAACCTCATAGATTTTTCCACTTCAAAAAGATGAACCCTAGTAGCTTTCTAAAGCGCCAAATTGAAATAATAGTTACTCTCAATTATGCACTACTATAAGAAAGGAAACCACATGCACGACACCCTCTACTTGCATTAACTAAATACCGAATAGGTGTTTTACAACCAATACAACTTATTTGTTTCTTGGCAAATTTCATAATTCCACTATTTGAAGGAGTTGATATGGAAACTACTCGTGTGTGACTACCATGAAGAAGCTCCTTGGTTGAATTCTTCAAAATGGGCTCAAATATTCTCAACAACAGCTACAGAGAAAAAACAGGCACTAATCAAAAACACTTAGCTGGAAAGAATTACTATCTATCAAGATATATTTGAAACACTGGTGAAATTTTCAAAAAGAGCATAAACTACAAGTGATGATGCTTTGGTCTTTCACCTTGCTCAGTTAATTCTCTAGATAATATTGTGGATCAATAGGGATGTGATTCTCCAGTACATAAATTGGATCTTTAGATTTCTCATATGCCTGAGCCCAAGTAAACACATTAGTCATTATATCCATAATCCCTCTATAAATTATGCCTCCAAATAAAACTTAACAAAATAATTAAAATAACCATTTTTTAGTGCAATATCGAGACTTATGCTGAGCATAGAAGGGGTTAATTATTACATTGACACCTTTTGCAGCCTTTATGATGACATATGGAACACGATCACCGATAGTTGGAGCAGTTGCAACATCCCTCTGTAAACCAGGGGAAGCTTGGCTTTAAAAGACAACATAAATTTAAAAATCCCAACAATGGACTCATTGTGAATAAAAAGAAAAATATTACAAGAGTATTTAGATGCACTGGAATAATAAAAATAGAGAGATAGGATTGAAATGGAACCAGAAGGCATTGCACCATTCATTATACTTGTTCTAAGAAGTTATTTTCAGTATTTACCTTCCGCATGCACTCAGCTAGTTCCACGTGTGCTGCCTTGACTGCATAGTCATCTCCAGTCTTTGTCAGACCCTGACTCAACAAAGAGATTGTTAGCATAGGAAAACCACAATGCCCCTAAGAATATGTTGATAGCCTTGATAAAGGATATGACCTGCAAACATTTGTTTCTGCCGCAACTAAACAATAATCAATTTTCTCAGCATGAGATTAAAAATGCAGATATATTATATATTGTCATGTTTTGATTCTCTTCAATTGTATAAAAGCCTCCCTTGACACTTCGTCCTCCCATTGCTAGTAAATATTGACTGAATCCCTTCCCAGTACAGAATGTAGGGAGACATTTTGATGAGGTAGGGGGATATATTAGACATCACTAAACAAGTGAGACATTGTGTGAAAATATCACCAACCCCCACCCCTGGATTTGTCATGAATTGTTTTCTACAAATCAACAAATGTAAAATTGATTCTCCAGAAGTTAATTTATCCAATCAGATTGTTTCTATACTTAAAAGGCACATTGTATCCAAAAAACGTGAAAGAAGAGAAGCATACCAGACACCAAATCTAGCAACTTCACCTGCATCAATAGTTACAAAGACGTTAGTTTATGATATGTCATTTTATGAAGTCCATGTTTGGACAATTTTGATGTCTAATTGCAATTTGCCACAAAGTCATGAAACCTGTCTAATTTAAGTAGAAACAGAATAAAAATTGGTAATTTGAACCAGATTTGGTATTGAAATAGATTTCTGAGAATCATTTTAAGTAAACTCACCATAGAATTGAATAAAAGCAGATGGAATAGAAAAGGGGATCACCATTAGAGTAATCCACATAAGGCTCTTTAAGGCCCACCATCCTGAATGCCACGAGTCACGACATTCATGCAACTTCATAGTTCCAACTGTTGTAAGGAACATAGCGAAATAAAATATTTGAGGTGATGTTAAGGTAAATAGTTCAGACTCCAAAGGCCTATCGCTATGGTCCAATACTGTTGGGGAAAATAACGTGCTTCACATCGCACGAAGTGCCCGAGATGCATGTGCCACTTATAGTCAAATGGCATCGATACGCAGATATGATTTTATGTAACTTATGTTGCCATGGTTATGCATTTGAAAATTGCCAAGGCCACTTGCATGTTAAAGCCCCCATAAATAATCTGGTTTGTAACCAATGGGTGGTTAGTTCTGCATGAAAATTTAGACCTTGATATTGATCTTGATTTACCTTCTGTGAAAGACATGATGCCAATTCAAACTTAAAAAGCTCATGACAAGAAATTAGAATCCAATATCCAACATGTTTAAAAGCCAAATAGCTTGTAAGGCATATAAATTTTAAAATTGGAGACAAAGCAGCCCAGGCTTACTCGAAGCACACCTTATGTATCGAAGTAGTCATGACCTCGTTGACAGCCTTTCAAATCTGTAAAAACAAATATCTCAAATTCATATATATATAATGAAGAAAATGACATACAATGTAAATTAGTTTCATTTTCCAAAGCCATATGTAATTACATGTATATCAAAATAATAATAATCTAAATGGATGCAGATAAGTTAAAGAGCTATTTGAAAAATTCACGATTTCATGAGAATTTAAGTAATGTTAAAAGTTGTAAAATCATGTGAAATATCCCGAAGTAGGTATATAGTATATACTTCTAACACTTGAAACCAGGAATATGTAATAAGTGACTTTCTCACAATGTAAATCTCCTCTTCCCCCTATCATATTTTCTTCATTTCAAAAGTAACAAATGGTCAAACAAATTTTGTCATAAACATGCAGAAGGATTCATTGTTCTCACATTAGTTATCACCAAAAGTGACAAATCCATTATGTTCATTAGCAAGTCAGAAATAGTGTCCTTGACATACTACACTGTACCAAGTATGTCATGATCAATGAGTATTTTGTGAAGGTACTCTGTAACCAAGTTCTTCACCAGCAGGCAATTGTCCCTTCACACTGTTTCAATGCTTGTTGATATGGAATATTTAAAAGATCAGGAATATTTAATAATTAAGAAGGCATCAAAAAATTATTTTTCTAAGAGAATTTTGAGCCTTCACAAACACTAAGGCCTTGCTTTGAAACAAAAATATTAGGTTTGTCACCTTTATTATCCATTTTGTCATAAACATCTGGCTTTGTCCACAACAACCCAACATATCTTTTCTTGTTGATCAACAAGTATGGGTAGTATATTTTTTCAAATTCTAGTTTAATAGGCTTCATAAAAGCATATGTTAAATAACACACTGATTAGATGCCAAAGATGCACCATACAGAAGTAGATAAGCCACAGAAAAGCATAACTGATCATCTTTTCCTGTGCATATTTACAAAGATCTCATGGAAGTGGAATGTCAAAATAAGATTAGTTTTAAAAAGAAAGGTGATATTAAAACATTCATCCCTGCAAAAACATCATTAAAAACTCTAGAGGCTACATGGATATTTAAAATTCTTGACACTGTACCTTTGTAAATATACCACTAATATAATCTGAGGCTTCCCTCCCTAGTGTCATGGCCTCTTCTATATTCAGTACACCAAACTGTATCATAACTAAATCTGGATCTCCATATACAACCTAGACTCAAATATAAAAATATAATATCAAGCTTTACAATCGAAATCTTGGTTAGGATCAGATCACCCATTATGATTTCAAGAAATTGGACTATCACCAATACAACAAGTGTACTTCTTGTCATTACTTATCTAGTTCAAAGGTTACAAATTCCTTTAGTTGATAAATAATAGTCTACCTCAGCATTGTATTGGTAACCACAACTATTGTGAACCTTTATTCAACTAGCCTCTTTGTATGATCTATCATTTGACGGCCTGGTAGGTGGAAAAAAAATGAGATGATTAATGACATGAAATTTTAAAACAATACATAAAATTGATATTGTCTGATGGAACAGACAATGTGTCAAAAGATCAAACTGCACTTGTAATCAAAATATAATAAGAGGGCCTAAGCATATCATCTTAGTTGTATAAGTACACATGACTAATTATTGCAATTCAAGAACTTGATCTTATTTGTACAAGACTATCAATTACAAATCATACCCAAAACATTATGCCAGGAGGAAGAAAAGAATTACATGGATATAATTGATGCCCAAAAATAATCAATGTGAATGGCTGATATATGCATATATAGAATAAGAGAGGACTGAAAGCATCTCTATCTTGCAAGTAAAAGAAGCACCAATAACAATTACCAGATGGAAAATAGGCCATCTCTCTCTATTACTAAGAAGAAAAATGTTATATTTGGCAATAGATGTAGTATATTCTATCCCTACGCCCAACATAAGAATATACCTGATGCATAAATGAACTCTCAGACTATAGGCCTGATTTATAGTATTGGCTTTCTATGTTTCCCAAGTAGATCCAATTGGATGATATAGGTATGGCCCTAATGAAATGTCCATATGCAAGACAAAAGCATAGAACAATAACCATGAAATAAGAAACCATGCTTCAATAATGCAATTCCTATTACACAATCTAAGAAAGGCTTGCCATTTGACAGTAGGCTACAGCAAAATCTGCCACATACGGTAGAAAGGTCAGATGCTGCAAAAGCCAATCAGGTTGCACTAGAAAGCCATCTCCATAAATTTGGACTAGAGCAATGGTAGCGGTAACGCGGTTCCCTGCCATCAAACATATGAGTTGTATTCAACCACTGCCAAGCTACAATCCATGTTTCAGACTAACCACTAGCAGCCCAGAATCCCCAACTTGAAAAAATCAACCCCCTAAATTTCAATCAATGCATTATTTCTACACCCCTCCACCCAAATTGTAATGATCAACCCACTGAAAATATCAAATAATTTTAGTTCTAATCCCCAATAACATGTCAGTTCAGCTCTTGGAGCTAAAGGCAAGAAGTTTGGAATCTACATTGTTGATCCTATAATCAAACTCCTCTTTTCTAAAAAAATAAAGAGATGAACCGTGAATAGGTAATAAAAAACAACCTTGTAAACATTCAGGTGTACAAAAAGTGAACTTTCGAATCTTTAATACATAAATTTCTACATACCCAAGCCTCGTGTAGCAACATCGGTAGCAGTCATAATAGGGCTCTTTCAAGCCTAAAATTCTTATAATACCCAGTTTCTCTCAGCTTGGCTTTTATCTGCATGAATTGATAATGTTGGCCATCCATCCATATGAAGTTTCCTAGTAACTTGGTGACAACCATTTTTAGTTTCCAAAAAGATAAGCAAGCAGCTACCATCCATGATCTCCTCTAAGAGATGTATTAACCTGAAAGAGAAATGTCTTAATTCATGGGTGCATTTGCATAGATAGAAAGCAAAATGATAGTCCGTATATACTATAAACTACACCTAGGAAGGATAAACGACACCTTGTATACTTCTCATGTTCAGAAACAATCTCAACAATTTGCTCAATAGCATGGTTTTCCTTGAGTTCCTGTGAGCCAATTATTACCTAGAAAGACATAAAGATTCACACGACTTTAGCAGAAATTGGAAAACCTCCAATAAAATCCAATAATAATAAAGTTGCAAACATAATAAAGACCATCACTTGCCACACAAGAAAAGCAGAGCCCAATTTTATTACATGTAAACTTGTAGAAAAGAAACCACCTTGTACGGATTATGCAGAGATTGCCTAGCAAGAAGGTCGACTTCCTTTGGCCAAGTTGCACTCTCATATAATGTCTGTTGATTTGGCTGAATCTACATAATAGGGAAGATACAAAATTGGTTACAATAGACACCAAATAGCTCTGATGTCAAAGGGGAGAAATAGTGCAGGAAGATAGGTTAATTAAACATTTTCCAGCAGATAAACATGGATTACAAAAAGATCCGCAAAAGTTTGTCCATACCCCAGGGAAAAGTTCTAAGTAACTAATAATTCACTACCATCACCAACAAGGTCCTTTTCATTAAGGCATTGATATAAAGTCCATACATATACGTGCGTGTGTGCACTGTTCAAAGTTACAATTGTCTCAAAACCATGGACGTGAACTTACATTTCCAGACACTACTTGTATTAATGAATTCTACTGTGAATAATAAAAATCAAAATGAGACATTGCTGCTCCCAAAACAAATATTCAAAACCCATAGTTCAGGTTTCAATACGAACCTTCTTCCTTAGCCAGGAAAGGACAAAATTGAGAACACCAGAGAAAAAAACAATAATAATAATAATGAAAGAAACAAAATATAACCCAAAAAAAAAGAAGCTTTTTATGGTCTTTTATAATGCATTCTTAACTACTAATGAAAATAGCTTGATATTTGAGTCAATAAGTAATGGAAACCAATATTCAAGCCACAAAACAGGCCATATTGAGAAGTTTACGAGTGTGCAATTTATTCTGTGTAACTAAGCCTATAGTATGCATTAAATGGAAACGATACATACTTGAGAAATAATATTTTTATTTGTGGTTCAAAACCCATGCCTAGCATACGATCAACTTCATCTAACACAAGTTATGTCACTCTTCGCAAGTTTGTATTTTGTGACTCCAAAATATCGATTAACTGACCCAAAGTTGCAATGACAATCTCAACATCTAAATCCAAACAAGGGAAGAATAAAATTAGCAATTCAGAGTGGCATCCAAAGGTTTGAGAACATATAAATAGTGAAGGCAATGAAACAATAAAACATAAACGATTGAGATCTGTGAATACATAAAAGGCTTAGAGTGATGCTACAAAGTAACCTACCTTTCGAAAGATCATGTACTTATGGACCTTTGGGAGCACCTCCATATATACATGTATTCTTGATTTTTGACGATGCCCCAAATTTAGTTTCCTCTTGCTCGATCTGGACAAGAAGCTCACATGTAGGTGATAACACCAAGACAATAGGCCCATCTCCTTGAGCTGATATATGACAACAAGCGACAACATTTAATATGTAGCCATGTATGGTAGGTATGGAGTAAAAAGACATTTCCCTCCCATCAAGAGATCATACTTAAAAAAAATAAAATTACATCACAGTAAAAGGGCCAAGGAGGAGATAAGGCTCTAGACAGTTTAAAGCTAAAAGACGCAATAACAAACCTAAATAAGGTTGAGCATTAACATGAACAATAGAAGGTAAAATATATTCTAGTGTCTTCCCAGAGCCTGTCTCAGCAATACCAATTAAATCTTGCCCTTTCAAAGCCATAGGCCATCCTTGCGCTTGAATAGGTGTTGGATCTGTAAAGCCTACCTTTACAACCTCTTCAAGAACATACTTTGACAAAAAAAAATACCCGCAGTTCAAAAATTAGCATAATTTTTCTTACATTCCAGAAATGTCTTAAAACCACAATTTTGATAATCAGTAAAATCTGACACCCAAAATAGATATAGAAAGGCCCAAGCTTTGACTGTTTCTCAACGATCCTATTTTACACATTTCAAATTTCTAGGTTGGATAGAAATCATAAAATATAGGGAAACCAAGTCCAATTCAAGAAGGCCAAAAGACAAATTTCTAAATTATCCTGCATTCATGTACAATTCAACATAGCATTCAAGGAATCATCAATCATCAATACACAAACATGTTAACATGTGAGGGGTACTTTTAACTAAGATGATAATAAGAGAAACTCCTCCAAATACCAAATACATTTATACATTAAAATCACATGCCTTCAATAATGATTATATGATTTCTTTATATACCTATTTAAACAATGCACATATGGCCCATTACTTATTAATCCAGCCATATTACATAATTATTTACACATAACATAGGCATTTAACCCCATAAATACTACCCTTTGGATTCATATCATATACATTTAACCCCTTATATTCCCTTGGTTCATATGATAAATAAATCCTTAAAAAGCTTTTAAAGATGAAAACAATCATAGTGAGAAAGGATCTTAAAAAAAATATTACAAAGAATAGGAAATTGGCACATTAATATCATACAATAAAGTATCTACAGATTTTGCAAAACGGTCCCTTCTCAGGGATGGGCAACAGAGTCTCGCCGGAGAATACAAGGTCAAAGCATAGAAGCACCAAAACTACCCATTTTATCATGTCGACCTTCAATAGCAATCCCTCATAGAAATTCAGGAACGTGGGAATTAGAAGGAAAGTAGTGATGTGCTACAATTTAAATTCAGCAAAGAGAGACACACAGCCAAGGAATGTTACATGTCCTCTAACTTTGCACTTGTGTTGAGGAAAATCCCTACTTAGAATTGATGGCATAATTAATCTAGATTACCATCCTATCATTGCCTATTATTTAGAGAGGAAAATGGAGCAAATTAGAAGAATAATTTAACCTTCCAGCACAAACGCTTAGCTAACAAGGATGGTTGAAACTTTCTCCTCTTGGACAGGAGAGCAAGAGAGTAGTTGGATTATGTGATGTAAAAAATTAATCTCAGAAACAGTCAAATCGGAAAACTTCACAAACAAAAAATCCATGTGCAAGGAAGTTTGAACAATTTAATCCCATCACAAAGAAAAAGGTGCACAATAGAAGCCAAGACTAAGTCACAACTGAAAAATTCAGGGATGAAGTGCGGATGAAGCTTATAATCAAAATTGCGTCAAGGAGTCCAGGTCCTAAAAATACTAATTTCTTGCGAAACCTCTAAAATTAGAGGTTAAATGTATTGCTAGATTAAAGTTACGGGAGGCAACCTTGCATAGCTTCAACAGCCTATCCCCAAGGAAATGTGTTGGGAACCAATTTTCCACCATGTTTTTGGTATGGGAGTGCAGGAGCAGAGAGGCACATATGGAGGGGCATGTTGAACCATTCTCAAGGAAATTTGAGGGGACTATGACATAGAAGTTCTTAGCATAGGGTCTCATTTCTAAAAATATGAAAAAAATAGCAATAATGATAAAAACCTAACATTAACAATAGATCTCATGCAAATTCATCATTGAGCAATCCAATGAAAACACCCAATACTGAAAACCCACAATCTTGAAAACTGTTAAGGGCACTAAATTGATATGAAATTCTACTTTCTTCAAGTGAAATGAGGTTGGAACTACTGTCAAATATCTCAAATTCCAATGAGGTTCGAACCACTCTCAAATATCCTAAAACAATGAGTTGTAATATTTAAAAATTTAAATAAAAAAAAGTTAGATATAAGAGAATGTAATGTTATAATGTCAAGTAAAAAAGATAAAAGAGATAAGGGAGAGAATTTGTATAGTTACCGAAGAAACAAATTCCTCAAAACTCTAAACCCTATCTCTATTTTGTCTTAAAAAGTTAGACAAAATCTTTGTGGAATTCTTAAAAAATTGTTAGACATAAAATCATTTCTTTGGGGAATGGGCATTAGTTTTGCACCCAGGCATTCCTTTTTTGGTGGTGGGGGAATGACTAGAAAATGAATTATGATGAAGAGACAAATATTAATAATACTTGGAAAACCTGCGTCACGAAAACTTTTGACGGGCTTGGGAACGTTCCGGCCATCGACTGTAATTTCACGTCTCTTGTGATATTCCCTGACCTCGTCTTCAGTCATAGAGGTGACGTCTTCTACCTCCTTGTAGAAATTCTTCTTAAAGGGTGCCAGGTTCTCAAAATCCTGCTTCGACAATGAGATTAAGGGACAAATAATATACATGTTGCAATAAGTTGAGATTTATGGTACAGAAACCTTGCACACAGAGGTAATATATTAAATTAATGCATGCATGTTGTGGGGAATATCTTAAATTAATCCATGCACATTGTGGTGATTTGCATGAGAGATTCAATGCATATCATATTAATCGAAATCGAGGAACAAAAAAATTATGCATTATATTGAATGCGTTTTAATTATGTGCATTAGGTAGTGCATGTAGTTATACTTGCATGTTTAGAACTAAATTCATGAAGCATCTACGTATTTCCATTGAACACTCACAATCCGGTGCATGAAAAAAAGTAGGTGTATCTACTTGTGCACGTTTTAAATCAAATGCATGACAAGACTTATGCAATTCATTTGGATATTTTAATCCAGTGAAATAATATAGTACGATTTGCCATGAATTAAGAGGGTAAATTAACAAATTGGCATACCAGTTTGAAATTAACAAAGGTGAAGACTTTGCCTTCACGAATTTAATACATATAGTTAAATGCATGAAGACAGTGGAAATTTTATAGTAAAGTTAAGTAAATCAATAGGTGTATGACATACAATCTTGCAAGAAGATAGAAGCTGGAACTGTGCATTTACGTTGTGCTAATGCTTTTCATGCCTTC
Organism: Pinus taeda; assembly: GCA_000404065.3. NCBI lineage: Eukaryota > Viridiplantae > Streptophyta > Pinopsida > Pinales > Pinaceae > Pinus > Pinus taeda. Next base: position 61,865 of record APFE031355886.1, on the reverse strand, counting down.
AGACCACGTAGATTAACTATAGAAAATTTAATGAATGACAACTGATTTGTAGGATAAGATCATATATACTATGCTGAAGCAAACATTTTAGTAGACTTCAAATATTAAACGAAGGTCAATCATTAAGGAGGTCTACAAGAACTGCTCCATAAAGGGTATACAAAATAGGTATAAATGCAAAATACTAAACCAGAAAAATACGCTTGAGTAGTACAACAATGTGTCAATATGATTAACTAAAAATGTATGTATACATATATACTTCGATAAACACTCATGTATAGAAATAAATACATCAAGATAACCATTCAGGGTTTCAATAATAGAACCATAAAACATTTTAAGAACAAAGCTCTACAATACATATGAATACTAATAGACCCAAAATATGGGATAACTTAAGAATTTGTTCGTTAACATATGGCCGCTAAATTGTGAGCCTACAACTTGGCTTTACAAAACACAAAAGTCTATGAGATGTCCAAATAGAGTCTTGTAAACTATGTGCACAGTTAAATAAGCATGAACATAACAATTATCTCATCTTGCTTAGGTTGATACCCCCAAACGAAGTCCAACTTAGACTAAATAGAAAAGATAAACTGTTCAAATCAAGTATTGGAGGGTACCCTGAGGTATTCCTTAGAAAATTTATATAGTCACAGTGATAACAACCCTCATGACCACGATACTGTAAGGCCTTCCATATAAGGAAAAACTTAGCAGAACAATAATGGAGAAATTGCAATGTCAAGAATCAAACTCCATGGAGTGGAGGAGGTCGAAACCAGTAAGGAATGAACCTGGAAGCATACAAGCGACAATTAGTGCAGAGCGAGCCAGTTGTGACAGATATCTTTCGGTCCAAACTCCAGTATAAAGCATACCTGTGAGGACCAAAGAAACACATATCAATTAACTGTGGACTCATTCAAGTAAGAAATTTCCAGCAAACTAGACTATGGCATGCAAATAATAAATCCCAAGATCCTTACCTAGATAAACTTACTAAGGTCTATTGCTGACGACCCACCTGGATTCAAGGAAAGAATTCATTAGTTAGATTCAAATAAAATAAGGGAAATAGACTAAAACAATCTTAAACCAGGAGGAGCTTAGCCAATAAACTAACCTGGGCGTTAGAAGTGGAAATCTTAAGCGTAGTGGAGTCGTTGGGAAAAATGATGCCCTGAGTCACTACAACACCTGTACAAGAAATCAAATGAACCAAAATTTAATCCCGAGAGTGAAAAATATGAGATTTCAGTGGAAAATTGAGTAAAAAATACAATTTTGAAAAAATTACCTGAAATCAGGTCAAGTGAATCCATAGGCAAACACGAACCCTTCATTGTCCCCATGTCGTTGCTCAGAGTTCTCTCGTAAGTGGTGGGAAATGGTAATGAACCCATGACTGTCAAACACCATTATGAAATAGGACTATGCCCGAGCAACGGAGTAGGAAAATAATTTCGAAATGGTGAAATTAACCTCAAATAGGACCCTAGAAAGGGACATGTTTATGAATGTCCGTTTGGAAATGTGAAGGAACAATAGCTCTGTAAAAATTGGAAGAGGGCAAGGAAAATGGGCAGAAAAGAGAACTTAGGAGGTCAAGAATAGGATAGGGTTAACCCTAATACATTAGAGTGGTTGGTATGGAGCCAAGGATACACAACCATTGATTTACCGTCGAAACCATAACCATGAAGATTCATGCCATCACATACCTCCTCACATGGGATTAGGTGACAAGTAGGTGGATTATTGGGTCTGTGCTATCCATTGCAGAACTATCAAGTATAGGGAGTGCCAGAGGAAGCAAGTTGGTTGCCACCTCAGATGAAACCGTAAACAAATTAAGTTCATCGCCCTCCATGTGTACAATGGTGTGCAGACCTTGTCATACGACATTAAATGGCCAAGTATACAACTAGTAGATTAAATCACGAGTCAAGTTGGTGAAAATAATTATAATAATATTGAGGTATGTAATATATGGATTAAGTAGGTGAGTTGAGTTTCATGAAAATAATACAAATATGATTTATAATGGTATGTTGAAAAAAAAGGGACACATATGGAGCAGAAATATTGATTTTTAGTACATTAGTCGATGCATTAGTATTAGATAGACCAAAGAAAAAAAAAACTCAGATGTTGGAGAGTGATGTCAAGGTTTGTTACAAAAGTATAGTGTTTGCAAAATTGATTTCTACCAAATTAAGTGGATATTGTGTTAAAGAATTGGAGAATATAGAAATATGCTAATATATATATGACATTAAAAATATTGTTATATTTTAATTTTAAATTTTTATGGTGCAATAAAGAGTTGGAAAGTAAAAGTTAAGATAATATTTAAGAAGGTAGTTAATTCTCAATTCTAACTAGTACAAACAAGAAAATCAACATTTATAAAACATTTATGAACTTTTATAAGCTCCACAATGGAGTTGGGCATTGAACTATTCCCAAAATATATTGCGATGCTAAAATTTATTATATTTGTCACACTAAGAGGGTTGAAGATGAAAGTAACTTTCTAAAAATATAGTGTGATGCTATAATTTATCATCTATGTGACACTACGAGGTTTGAAGATGAAAGGAATTTGTGATGCTATAATTTATCATCTTTGAGACACTAAGAAGGTTGAAGATGAAAGTCACTTTCTCAAAATATAGTGTGATGGTAGAATTTATCATCTCTGTGACACTAAGAGGGTTGAAGATGAAAGGAATTTTTTCCTAGAGTGCCATGACTACACCAAAATTAGAACTTGATTTCAAAATATTTGTTACAACACCAACCTTCTAAGCTCCTAATTCATCAAAACTATGGTAATCTTGGAATGCTTTTCCTAACGCATTTTGAACAAGAAATAATATTCTAAAATAATCTAGGTTATATATTTTCTTTTTAAGGTCACATAGATAAATTATGATCTTAATGGATGTTAATCATAATCATCATCATAACAAGAGTATAATTTACTTCTTGAAGGAGTTCATTAATTGGAAATTACAACTGACATGGGATGAAATCAATAAGAAGATAATAATGTAAGATATCAAGAATGATTTGATAGATATTGATGGGCTGAAAGATAAGTAAAAACTAGTTCTAACTAAAGTAACCCATTAAGGGTTGGCACTACAAAACAAACTATATCTCACAACAAATAAGACAAGGAAATTATGCAACTTGAAGGGATCAACCCTATGGCACGATGTTGACATGATTTCAGGTTAATAATGCACTATGCAAGTGAGAAACCTATTACTATATACAGATCTACCAACCATTTCCTCTCCTACTTTTTATACTTATACATTTTATTCACCTCCTTTTTGTTTGAACCATTGTCCCGGAGATGGAGCCTCTTTTGGATTCAAAATGACAATAGTTTCAAAGATCATTATGGAAAGTTTGAGCTCTTTATCTGCAAAATCACACCACATAGACCTAAAATATACTAACCTATCACTATATATATATATATAAGTTTAAATCACTTACCTCAAAGGTATATAAAGAATTGGTGCATAAAAAGTGCCAAAGATATGTCTTTTAATCCCATATTGGTCATCAACAACAACTAATACAGATGTTAGATATTAATATGAATCTTTTTTAATAATTTAAATGAAAAAAATGGTAGTCATAAAGGTTTTTGGGTGTCACAAGGTTGAAAAATGGTGGTATAAGGCCCAAAAAAGGCTTCAACTTTGATACTCTTCTTGCATGGTGCTAAAATGGCCATCTTAGAGAATCGACCGATGTCCAAAAACACACAACCATTACCATGCTTGGTGGAGGGAAAATATAACATTTAATCCATAGTGACTAAATCCTAAGGCTTTCCTAGGCTATTTAAAGGAGTGTACAACCCCTAATTCTTGATGGTTGGTTTATAATGACATAGGCAATGCATGATCTAATATACCAATGGACAACCTATTGAAGATTTGGCTAGTAGAAATATTTTTGAATTAGTACTATTGCAGGTTTCTCTTGTTTTATTATTGTTGATATGAAGCATAAGAAACCAAAAATGGTTTTTAGGGTCACTTGTCACCGGTGGCTTAAGTGATATGTTTTTGGTACACCTTCCAAGAAATTTCATACTAACAAATGGAAGCTCTGTTGGTCTAATAATTTAGTTCCTGTGTGACTGAAGTTTGAGTAAATTTCAAGGTTTTCTACAACTATTTATAGCCTCTCAATTTCTAGTTATAGTTTTCTTTCCTTTTTTGTCAAATTTTCAGATTCCGATGATTTTCTGGTTCTTTCCGTATGTCATAGGTACCATCCAAGTAGAAGACAACAAAATCTATGCAATATCTATTGACCGAGAGTTCCAGGAGAAAAACACACTTTTCAGCCCGATATCTACATTCCAAAGCACACTTTTTGGCCCATTATCTGTGTTTTCCATTATTTCCAGGTTAGTATGTGCCTTTTGGATTTTTTCCAAGAATTTTTCAGAATTTTTTCAGACTTGTTGAGAGTGTTGTGTGTGTACTGGGAAGGTTTCTTATCTCTATTTCAGTATCCCGTAGGCCTAGATTCCCTTAGTTTTTCTCTTTGAGGAAGGAAAAATCCCCCTAGGGGAGTACACCTCCACCATTTTAGGAATATATTGGCTACATGAGGAGTCTATGGTTTCATCATTTTCAACCACTAATTTTCAAAGTCTAATCCATTACTTTACATGACTTGTGGATAGGTTTATTTCACCTTTTATCCCTTTAGAGTTTGGGTTTTTCCTTTCCCCCTTAATATCCCCTTCAACATCCTAGGTTTGGGAGCTTCATACCTATCCTTTGCAACATTTGTCACCTCTGATTTGTTTTGTGTGTCTACACCATTTACAGCAGATTAGTGCCTCTAGATCTCAATACCTTTAACATTAGGTCTTTTAGGCATTTTATGTGTCTTTGAGTAGCTTGTTTTACTTCTCTTCCTTAGCTTCTTGAGAGCCTTTTTGGGTGGGGTTTTGTGTACTTGATTGGATGTTTATTTTCCTGTCATTTTCATCATTATTTACAGTCTTTCAGCACTTTATTTTTAACAACACATGGCATCATAAAACATTCTTAATTAACTCATCCACTTGACACATCATTTTCGCACACTCAGGATCTAAACGAGAATGAGATTGGTTAACACCGCCAAGACAAGACTTGAAACACCACACCTTAATTATTTAACATACATATATTAATCCCACTTGGGCACTAGGGCCAAAGAATCTATGTAGTTTAGGTGTAGGATCAGTGGGATAGGCTTCCAATAACACCCATCGATCACTTACATTGACACATAGAATTTGACATATTAGGGAGCTTAAAATCCTTCACATTCCCACGGTCCAAAGTCAAAGTGCATCAAAAAACTAATTCAAAGGGGGTTAGGCTAGGTAATTGTGTGAGCGGTTCTCCTTAGGGATACCCAACCCTTGGCAGGGAATCCCATGCGATGGTTGATCACCAAGAAGCTCAAGACTTGACCACCTCTATGGGATGAAGGTACCCATAGTGACCAATCTTATGAAAAATCCCTATAGGACTAGTTATGGGAACCAGTTGGTTCTCTACCTTACCTTTCTCTAGACAACTCTGCTTGTGGGTATCATAATCCATCAAGTAAGAAGTTCTTTGGAAGGCCATCTGAAACAATAAGTTTAGGATTGTTTGACAATTTAGACCACCTATAGGCTAGAGGTGTTTTTCTTTGATAGGACGTGCTTTCTTGTACTAGAGTAGCATCATTAATATAGTTGGTTTACACTTGGCACCACTGCACTAGGTGTTTTCTTGTTAGTTTTTGCTCTTTTTCTCCTATCATCATTGTTTAGTCTTTAAGGTCATCAATGCCTTGACATCATTGTGCCCCCTAGGCATTTGTCACAGAGAATTTGAGGCCTTCACCCTCAGTTTCTATTAGGACATATTACTCCTCCTCGTCAAGTTAAAGTACATCTTCTGAGTCCTCTATTGAGTCCTCATTTTGACTCTAGTTCTACTGATTCTTCCAATTCTTCCTTTCATTCCGCATCTTCTCAATGTTGTACCATCACCATGTCAAGCACTAATGCGAGTGTGGGAAACCAAGGTGGTAACCCAAGTACTAACTAGGGTAACCCCATGAGCGTAACCTTCACTCATATGGGCACTCCTACTCCATTGCCTCCTTTTATGGCTAGTTTGAGTCTCCCTAATTCAGCCAGCTCATCAACGACCCCTTCTTCATGACCCAAATTGGCCAGTTATGCCTACCAAGATTCCTTCCGACATCCCCAATTTTGAAGGTAATCCTAGAGAAGAACCCACAAATCATGTTCACTCATTCCATATGTGGTGTTCATCCAATTCTATCATATAAGACTCCATTTGTCTTCACCTTTTCTACTGCACTCTTACTGGAGCTACTGCTAAGTGGTATGTCGATCAAACCAGATCCACTCATTCCACTTTTGTGACTCTTGCCAAAGATTTTATAGCCTATTTCAAGTTACCTTTCTGTTATGACACTAGTACCAAGATTTTCACTTCTTTTCATCAAACTTTTTCCATTGGCCTATCTGATCATGTTCAAGAATGACATAGAAGGAGGAGCATATGTAAAGCTCCTGAATTCTAAGACTGTGTCTATATGGATTGGTACCTTAAATATCTTTTGGCCCCCATTGCTAAAGAATTCAATTCTCACTTCTCTTAATCTGAGGAATATTCAAACCTTTTCTATAAAGAAATAAGTTTTTTTTCTTTAGAAAACATACAGTTTGAGGTT
>APFE031355886.1:35624-54853 GCA_000404065.3 Pinus taeda | reverse complement strand
TACCTCAAAGGCATATAAAGAATTCGTGCATAAAAAGTGCCAAAGATATGTCTTTTAATCCCATAGTGGTCATCAACAACAGCTAATACATATGTTAGATATTTATATGAATCTTTTTTAATAATTTAAATGAAAAAAATAGTAGTCATAAAGGTTTTTGGGTGTGAAAAGGTTGAAAAATGGTGGTATAAGGCCGAAAAAAGGCTTAAAATTTGATACTATTCTTGCATGGTGCCAAAATGGCCATCTTAGAAAATCGACTGATGTCCAAAAACACACAAACATTACAATGCTTGGTGGAGGGAAAATATAACATTGAATCCATAGTGACTAAATCATAAGGCTTTCCTAGGTTATTTAAAGGAGCGTACAACCCTACTTCTTGATGGTTGGTTTACAATGACATAGGCAGTGCATGATATAATATACCAATGGACAACCTATTCAAGATTTGCCTAGTAGAAATATTTTTGAATTACTACTATTGTAGGTTTCTCTTGTTTTATTATTGTTGATATGAAGCATAAGAAACCAAAATGTTTTTTAAGGTCACTTGTCACCGGTGGCTTAATTGATACGTTTTTCATACACCTTCCAAGAAATTTCATACTAACAAATGAAACTCTGTTGGTCTAATAATTTAGTTCCTGTGTGACTGAATTTTGAGTAAATTTCAAGGTTTTCTACAACTATTTATAGCCTCTCAATTTCTAGTTATAGTTTTCTTTCTTTTTTTGTCAAATTTTAAGATTTTGATGATTTTCTGGTTCTTTTTGTATGTCATAGGTACCATCCGAGTAGAAGACAACAAAATCTATGCAAGATCTATTGACCGAGAGTCCCAGGAGAAAAACACACTTTTCAGCCCAATATCTAGATTCCAGAGCACACTTTTTGGCCCATTATCTGTGTTTTCCATTATTTCCAGGTTAGTACGTGCCTTTTGGATTTTTTGGAAGAATTTTTCAGAATTTTTTCAGACTTGTTGAGAGTGTTGTGTCTATGCTAGGAAGGTTTGTTATCTCTATTAGTATCCTATAGGCCTAGATTCCCTTAGTTTTTCTCCTTGAGGAAGGAAAAATCCTCCTAGGGGAGTACACCTCCACCATTTTAGGAATATATTGGCTACATGAGGAGTCTATGGTTTCATCATTTTCAACCACTAATTTTCAGAGTCTAATCCATTACTTTACATGACTTGTGGATAGGTTTATTTCACCTTTTATCCCTTTAGAGTTTGGGTTTTTCCTTTCCCCCTTAACATCCCCTTCAACATCCTAGATTTTGGAGCTTCATACCTATCCTTTGCAACATTTGTCACCTCTGATTTGTTTTGTGTGTCTACACCATTTACAACAGATTAGTGCCTCTATATCTCAATGCCTTTAACATTAGGTATTTTAGGAATTTTATGTCTTTGAGTAGCCTGTTTTACTTATCTTCCTTAGCTTCTTGAGAGCCTTTTTCGGTGGGGTTTTGTGTACTTGATTGGATGTTTATTTTCCTATCCTTCTCATAATTATTTACAGCCTTTTAGCACTTTATTTTTAACAACACATGGCATCATAAAACATTCTTAACTAACTCATTCACTTGACACATCATTTTCTCACACTCAGGCGCTAAACGAGCATGAGATTGGTTAACACCGCCAAGACAAGACTTGAAACACCACACCTTAATAATTTGACATACATATATTAAGCCCACTTGGGCACTAGGGCCAAAGAATCTATGCAGTTTAGGTGTAGGATCAATGGGATAGGCTTCTAATAACATCCATCGATCACTTACATTGAGACATAGAATTTGACATATTAGGAAGCTTAAAATCCTTCACATTCCCACGGTCCAAAGTCGAAGTGCATCAAAAAACCAATTCAAAGGGGGTTAGGCTAGGTCATTTTGTAAGCGGTTCTCCTTAGGGATACCCAACCCTTGGTAGGCACTCTCATGCGATGGTTGATCAGCAAGAAGCTCAAGACTCGACCACCTCTATGGGAGGAAGGTACCCATAGTGATGAATCTTATGAAAAATCCCTATAGGACTAGTTGTGGGAACCATTTGGGTCTCTACCTTACCTTTCTCTAGACAGCTCTACTTGTGGGTATCATAATCCATCAAGTAAGAAGTTCTTTGGAAGGCCATCTGAAACAATAAATTTAGGATTGTTTGACAATTTAGACCACCTATAGGCTAGAGGTGTTTTTCTTTGATAGGACATGCTTGCTTGTACTAGAGTAGCATCATTAGTATTGTTGGTTTACACTTGGCACCACTGCACTAGGTGTTTGCTTGCTATTTTTTGCTCTTTTTCTCCTATCATCATTGTTTACTCCTTAAGGTCATCATTGTCTTGACATCATTGTGACCCCTAGGCATTTGTCACAGACAATTTGAGGCCTTCACACTCAATTTCTATTAGGACATATTACTTCTCCTCGTCAAGTTAAATTACATCTTCTGAGTCCTCCAATAAGTCCTCATTTTGACTCTAGTTCCACTGATTCTTCCAATTCTTCCTTTCATTCCGCATCTTCTCAATGTTGTACCATCACCATGTCAAGCACCAATGCGGGTGTGGGAAACCAAGGTGGTAATCCAAGTACTAACTAGCGTAACCCCATGAGCGTAACCTTCACTAATATGGGCACTGCTACTCCATTGCCTCCTTTTATGGCTAGTTTGAGTCTCCCTAATTCAGCCAGCTCATCAATGACCCCTTCTTCATGACCCAAATTGGCTAGTTATGCCTACCAAGATTCCTTCCGACATCCCCAATTTTGAAGGTAATCCTAGAGAAGATCCCACAAATCATGTTCACTCATTCCATATGTGGTGTTCATCCAATTATATCATATAAGACTCCATTCGTCTATGCCTTTTCTACTGTACTCTTACTAGAGCCACAGCTAAGTGGTATGTCGATCAAACCAGATCCACTCATTCCAATTTTGTGACTCTTACCAAAGATTTTATAGCATATTTCATGTTACCTTTCTGTTATGACACTAGTACCAAGATTTCACTTCTTTTCATCAAACTTTTTCAACTGGCCTATCTGATCATGTTCAAGAATGACATAGAAGGAGGAGCATATGTAAAGTTCCTGAATTCTAAGACTGTGTCTATATGGATTGGTACCTTAAATCTCTTTTGGCCCCCATTGCTAAAAAAGTGAATTCTCACTTCCATTAATCTGTGGAATATTCAAACCTTTTCTATAAAGAAATAAGTTTTCTTTCTTTAGAACACATACAGTTTGAGGTTAAAAAACTTGTAAAGGGAAAACTTAAGAACATCAAAAGCTACCAAACAAAAATCTTAAAAATTTCTTTGCATGTCCTTTTTTATTTAACAATCAAGCAAGACTTCCCTAAACCCTAGACTCAAAGCTTTATTGTACCTATTTTTAAAAGTGGGGATTGTAGAAAGTAATGTGCAGATTCTAATTGCTCATGAAATTTTCTAAATCACAAGACTAGAAGCTACTCTACTAATCTCCAGAAGTAAATTCATGATCAAGAACTCATATCATCAACACACATCAAGATTCAACACACATACACAGAAATTTATCTAAGGAAAAGAAACTTGCCCTGAGAGACAAATAGTTCTGCATCTCCTTTCCATACTTCCAACCCAAGGAAGTACTGCATGAGGCCCATGTCCTTCATCTCGAACTCTCTTGCAAGGTCCTCCTTTCAAGATTTGATGAGCTGCTCATCACTAGTAAGGATCAATCCATTGACATATAGCACTATAATCAATATTTTACCTTCTACCACAATGTGATAAAGGTTTGCATCTACTTTAGGTTTGGTGAAGCCCAAACTAGTGAGATAGTTATCAATCCTAGTATACCAAGCATGGGGTGCTTGTTTGAGTCCATACAACGCTCGCTTGAGTCTGCACACATGTGACTGTTTGTTGAAGGTCTCAAACCCCTTCGATTTCTCAATATACACCACCTCCTCAATAACTCCATTGAGGAATGTTATCTTCACATCAATTTGGTGGATCTTCCACCTCATCTATGCTAACAGTGCTAGAATTGATTTGATGGATGAGTACCTTGCTACTAGAGCAAAGACCTCCTCATAGTCAATTCCCTCCACCCGAGAGAACCCCTTGGCCCCAAATCAGGCCTTGTGTTTCTCTATGCTCCCGTCTTCTACATGCTTTATCTTATAAAGGCATCTCGAACCAACCACTGATGTGTTTGTTGGTCTTTGGACCAATTCCAAAACACTGTTTCCAACAATGGAAACATATTCCTCTACCATAGCATTAACCCATATTGGTTATTGCACTGCTTCCTCGAATGAGGATGTTTATGTCTCAACTAGCTCACTCATCAAAGCCATGTATCTAGTGTATTGATCCTATGACCTCCTTTGCTTGCACTGTGATGTGGGTGCTCCCACATTCTCTCAAGAATCCTACAATAATTTGTTGGCTTCCTTGGTCTGCTTCCCTCCTTCTTTGGATGTCTCCACTCTCTGCTCCTTTGCTTGTGGCTACTCCACAACTTCCTGAGGTTCTTCCTTTGGAGCCAAAAGCTCCCGATTAGGTTGCAATTGAGGATCCCTCTCAGGAGAACACCTCATTGCCTTCTCCTCATCAAACTTCACATCTCTTGTGACTATTGTCATCTTGAGAGACAGAGAGTAGACACGATAGTTGTGAGTTGTGTCTGTGTACCTGTTGAAGGGTCAAAATTCTCTACCTCAACATTATAAGGGAGACCACCTAGCTAGGAACTTAAAGCAGCTCATTTTTCATTGAAATGGTGGTTCTAACTGGTTAAACTAAGTCCAGTTACCTTCTTTCTATCGCTAATGGCTTAAAGTATGCCTTTTACTTACCAATAGAGAAGAGACATCATATCAACGCTCTTACTGATCACACAAGAAAGTGATCCTTAAGTTGATTTAGGGCTCAGCCAAGCCACAAATAAATTTTTCCTCTTTGATAAGAGAACTTCTAGGAATGTAGAATTAAATCTAAATGCAAGCAAAATGAAAGAAATCCTAAGCCTATCTATAGCAAGTCCCAATAGTGATCTGTAGCAGCTCTTCGAATGGCTTCATGAGTGCTTTGTCTATCACCTTCTACATTTAGGATGGAGCCAACATTATTCCTTATCTTTCTCGGTGTCGTTTGCTTGTGAAAAAAAACTGAGTTCTTGTCACCCCCTTGTAACCTTAATTGTCTCGACTTGAGCCTCCATTTGTTTCCTCTTCTCTGTTAACTCAGTATTGTTGTAAGTAGAGTTCATTTTCCTGCTGTTTGTTCTCTTGGGAAAGGTCATTATCCTCCATTTCTCTTTGGATACTCTCTAGATTGTCCTTCATTTCTTTTTTTACCTTCTCTGGTTGTTGATACTTTGTTTTAGCCCATTCTTTGATGGCTTGTTTTGTTTTCTGTAGTTTTGTTTCCCAAATGAAACCGGGAGAGCCTTCCATGTGTTGAATCCAAGAGCTATAAAAAATCCTTACAGCTACTAGTATATCATTCCAGAGAGAACTATATCTGAATGGAATGGGCCCAAGTAGCCTATGATTTTCTAGCGTTAGAGTTATTGGGAAGTGGTCGGAGGTAGAGCACATTAGAATGTTAGCATATCTGATGGAGAAAGCAGAGAGAAGTGTAATATTGATGAGAATTTTGTCCAACCACTCCATTGTAATAACTCTCGACACCACATATCTCCACAATGGTATGATATTGTCCACTTTGGACCTAAGCCCTCATGGATTTGTTTTGGGCTTTACCCCAAAATGCCTCATACCAATGGAGATATTTTTCCATCCTTATATACCCATGATCCTCCCTATTTCTAGTCAATGTGGGACTTTGTTCGTATACCCAACATCCATGATGTTACTAGCACCCATCCTGCGGTTGTTCTAGGTGTATACTATTTTTTGGAGGGACATCCATAAGATCATGCTCCTGCATTATATTTTCCAACTGTATTTTATATGGATTGGGCATAAAACCGCCTCCCCTTTTCTCATTTGCATGGCGGATTAAATTAAAGTCACCTCCTAGAATCATGTTAGTGTTCTCTTCTGTGTCCAGACTGTCTTTTAGATCATGCCAACAACTATGCTTATCTTTGTAGTGATTCGGCACATAGATGTTGTAGATGATAATGGCTCGCTGATCTGCTTTATTTTCCATAGTTGTTTTGATCCAGTGTTGATTTATTGTTTCCGAAATACAGTTCCATATATCTTGATTCCAAATTGTTGCTATTCCTCCTGAGGCTCCTTTTGCCTCACTAATGCTTCCTCTATACTGTCTCTGCCGCTCAATGAATTTATTCATTTCCTTGTGGTTTTTTTTTGTTTCTTGTAACATAATAATTCCTGGCTTCTCAGAAATGATAACATCTCTTAGGGATGCTACCTTAGAGGGGTGCCCAAGTCCCCTGATGTTTGAAGATAATATTTTCATCATTGGATATGTGGTATGCGAGGAGGTGCTCGCCCCCCTTGGTCCTTGTTGATTGCTTTCTTGTGATGCTGCCCCAGGATATAGGTCTCTATGGGTGTCTTCGTTCCCATTGCTATGTCCTTTTGAGCGTTCTCATCCCTATGCTGCTTAGCATATTTCCTGCCTAGGCCAGGTTTCTTGGAGGTTTCACTAGAACCCCCGTGATCTTTAGATGAGCTTCTAGTGATTCTGTTGAGGGGAGGATCAAGAAGAGGCTGAGAGGAAATAGTAGGAGGAAATGAGGATTCGATAGTGTCTTGGAGTTGGCTTTCAAGGAGAGGGGGCTCGTGGGGATTAGGAGGAGAGTGGGGGGATGAGGGGTCTTCTTCCTCCAAAGATTCGAAGGGGTTTGATGTAGAGGGTAATGGCTGAGTCAAGATGGGAGGGGAGGAGAAGCATGTAGCTTGGATTTCTGGGGGAGGCTTTGGTTTTGGGCCGGACTATTTGGGGTTTGCTTTCTTTTTTTTGACTTGTTCCCATGAGTCTTCACTGGCTTCAACATTTTCATTCATTTCATTTTCTTTTAGTTTACTACACCTATTAGAAAAATGACCATATTCATGGAATACCTTACATTTGAACGAGATTTGTTCGTAGTCCAGCTGCTGAATATAAGTCCATTGGTCCACTTTGATCTTCATTTCTTCGGGAAGGCCCTTTCCTAAGTCGACTTCAACACAGATCCTTGCAGATGCATGGATGTTGTCCTTTGGTTTGCATCTATCCATGTATTTTCTGACAACGTTCCCAATGGCTTTGACCGATTCGTCTCCCTAGCAATGAAGAGGGATATGGGGCAAGTGAACCTAAACTAAGACTGCATTAAGTATATCCATTTCTGGGTCAAAGTTAGGGGACCACTTGTTCAGATAGAGACCTCTCGAATCCATGATGTAGGGACCATTTCTGAAGATGAGATTCCAGTCTTCTTTGGTTTCAAAGAGGAATGTGTAGTAACCCCTTCTTTTGATGTTCACATTCCAATTGCGCTCCATCCATTTCTGTATAGCTCTGGGAGAGGGAAACAGGCCAATAAATTGTCCAACTGGACCTCTCTCTACTAGAGAGATCGCTGCCTTCCTTGGGAGACTAGGGGGAAGAGATATTTCTGGGATGTCAGCTAGTTTCTTGACGAACTTTGAAGCCGTGGGTTTGTTTCGGATGGTATCATTTTCAGAAATGAGAGTGGCGAAGATCTCAGCCCGGTCTTCATTGTCTTGCATCTGGGAGGGGTCGATCCCAGCCATGGAAAGGCTAGAAGGGAGCTAGTCGCAGCACTGGTCGAAGGAGGAGGGTAGAACCCGACTGCCGGGGTGACGAGAAGGAAGACTGGAGGCCCAGTAGTAGGGGATGCTAGGTAGGAGGCCTATGGAGGGCCGTAGGAGGCGAGGTTGTAAGGGCACGGGAGCTCTAGATCAAAATCTCGCGCGCGACCAAAAGGATAAAACTGGAGATTGTACATTTTTGTGCCTTCTGGTGGTGTGAAATTTCTCCATATCTCTATTATTAGGTTATGAAAATCAGGGTGATTCAGCCAAAAGGCTTCAAAGCGAAAGGGCCTGCGAACATTGTCTCCTAGTCTTTGCCAGTGAAGCCTAATAGGCCAATGGTCTGAGCTAGAGAGAGGAAAAGAGATCCCAACTAAGATGTATTGCATTATTAGAGTTCAAGAATTTGTCTAACCGAGATGCAATTTGGTGGGCATCTGCACACTTGTTGTTCCAAGCATAAACGCCATTGTTGAATTCCATATCTATAAGCCTATTGTTATGAATGTCATTTTTGAAGTGTGTGCTTTCACAGTCCAACTTGATCCATCATCCTCTTTTTTCCTCCAATCTTGTAATCATGTTGAAGTTCCCTCCTGTGATCCAAAGTGGGTGGGATCTTTCTAATTTGATCTCAGTTAGGGTGTTCAGTGTGTCTACTTTGTTTGTTGCCTCCTAGGGGAAGTAGACATTAGGTAAGTGTCCATGAACATTTGTCCCTGCTAAATGAAACTTGGACTAAATAAAGTGCTTAGTGGCATTTATGTTGGTAAGTGTTATAGCTCTATCATCCAAAATGATGGCTAGCCCTCATGAGGCTCCCATGGCTTCCACCGCCTCTTCTTTGCTTCCTAGCCATGCTTTGGCAAGGATCTGATCCAACATTGTGGAATTACACTTGGTCTCCTACAAGAAGATAATTTGACGCTTTTCCTGTTGTAGCATGTTCTTTATTAATCGTCCCTTCCCTGGGCTGTTGAGCCCTCTGATGTTCCATGAGATGAGCTTTATGATCTTTATTTGGTGAGCTTGGAGTATCTTCCAGATTTCACCAGCATCTCCCCTATGCGGATGGTTATCTGAAGATCAGTTTTTCATCCTCGTTTCTTATTGTCTTTGAAGATATTTCTTCCATCCCACTGACTACCAATTCGGACTCCTAATGATCTTTGCTTTTGTGCTCTTGAGAGAATTACTTCTAAGTTGTCTAGCCGTCCCTCAGGAATTTTGTCATATTCCTTTTTCTTACAAGTCTGTTCAATTACCAGTATATCTAGATCTTCGATGTTGAAGCTCTGTGGTTCCTCTTCCATGTGTTGTACTGTTTCCTGCTCTGCCTCTGTATCATCTACAATCGTGGCCTACATTTGAGTGCTATCTACCTCCATACCTTAAGTAGTCCTTTTCTGCATGTTACTAGGAGAGGGCATTTTGGTGTCTGCAGGTTACTTAGAAGTGAGGGCTTTCTTTGAGCTTGATGGAGTAGAATGGGTGAAACTCTTAGGAATGGCTTGAGGTTGTTTCTGATTATCTAAAATATGAACCTCCGGCTGGAGCAGAATTTCAAAGCTATTGCTTGTTGAAGGCAAGGAGGTGTTGGTGATAGGTTTTTTGACTGAGGTAGAGGGATTTTTATGGGTCTTTTTGTGATTTGGAACTTTTGTGAACCCATCCGAGTTGGATTTGTCCACTGAAGGGGTGGTCGTGGATTTCATATTGCAGGGGCAGTCTCGGAATAAATGGCCCAGGGCGTGGCATTTTTTACAGTGGAATGGTACATGCTCGTAATCTATTGTTTGTAACCATTCATAATCATCATGGTAGATGCCTATTGCATCCGGGAGAGCTTTGTTGAGGTGCATGTATACACAGATCCACACATAGGAGGTGTATCACTTAAGCGTTGTCTCCTCTGCCACTTTGATGAATTTGCCCAAACCATTTCCAATGTCTCGCAAAGAGTCTTTGTCCCAATACTCTAGAGGGAGAGAATAAAGGCACAATCACACCGGGGCCCAGCTCATATCTTCTTTGTCTGGGTTAAAGCGCTCGATCCATCCTCTTAGGTATAGCCCTGTTGTGTTGAAGAAATATGGTCCTCCATCCAATACCTTCTTTCGGTCCTCTAGACAATTGAAAATGGCAGTAAAGAAGCCCTTAGGCCCTAACTGTAGTGTTATGTCCCCTTTTGGCTTCCATTTGGCAATGATATAGCCATGCAAAGCTTTCTCCATTGGTCAAAGGCCTATGAACTTTCCTATGAAAGCATGATCCCTCATAAGCTGGATTTGAGTGTTGATGCGCTGACTTGGGAGCTCGATTTTGGGTCTGTCATGCTACAGGCTTGTAGGTGTTTGACATCACTTGTGGTTCTTCATTTGTGTTTTTATTCGTTGTCGTATTTTCATTCTTTGTTGTTGTATCTTCTCGATGGTCCATCCTGACATTTTCAGTTTGTTGCAGGCCATTTTCCATATCAGCGGGGGGAGGCATCTTGTCCTCCCCCTGAGGGGGTTCCATTGCCCGATAGCTGTTCCTTATTGTGTTGTAGCTACCTTATGGCTGAAGGTTAATGGTAGAACGATGCAGTCTGTGAAGGTCTGCCACTTGTAGAGCAGCGTCAAACCCTAAGCACTCTGCTCTCCATTTTCATTCGAAGTGAAATATCGTATTAAACATAGGTTTGATCTAAAGTGGTCATTGTATTAAATATAAAGTTTTGTCTTAAAATATTTGTCTCAAAATGCTTTTGTCTTAAATATAAAGTTTTGTCTTAAAATAATTTTGTCTTAAATTGTTTTTGTCTTAAATAATTTTGTCTTAAACTGTTTTTGTCTTAAAATAATTGTCTTAAACTATTTTTGTCTTAAATATAAAATTTTGTCTTTAAATTTTTGTCTCAAACTACTTTTGTCTTAAATATAAAGTTTTGTCTCAAAATATTTTCGTCTTGAATTATTTTTGTCTTAAATATTAAGTTTTGTCTTAAAATATTTTTGTCTCAAACTACTTTTGTCTTAAAATATTTTTGTCTTGAAGTTTATATTTAAGACAAATCAATTGATATTAATTTTTAATGTAAAATAACGAAAATAAAAAATGAGTTTTTGAGACCAAAGATTTTTTTGTCACAAAAAGATGTTTCAAAAGTTCCCTTGGTATAGTAGTGCTGTTTTTTATAAAATATGCCATAACACCGCACTATATGTTTTAGTCTACGAAACCACAATGTTTAAACCATATCAAATATTTTGACATATGGTTATAAAACATATACCTTTGCACCATAAAATTAATGTCATAGTTTTAACTTAACCCTTGCGTTACATCTTACACACTTAACCATGAATGTGCCCTACATTGCAAGGAAAATATAGTTGGCATGTTGGTAATACATTGTAAGACAATGTTGGAGGTTGAGAGTTCAAATCTCTTAGAACCCTGTAACCCGTAACGAAATTTTAAAGGTTATGGAGGGGACATGTGGCAGCCATTCATTGGCCCATGTGACGCTTTTTTATTAGCTCAATTAAAATACATCAAGCAATAGCAATTTGACAAAAAAAAATGAGCTACTTGGTGGAATCCAAGCTTGCCACAATGTAAACTAGAAGGTTGAGCGTTGAACAAGATCTGCGATTGAATTTAACTTGTGGTATCCTTTGACTTACGGTGACTTTGACTTTTCACTTGTTTAGATGCAAGCTTCAATGGCTGTTTTATTCCTCATACGGAGCTCAAAATCAAATCTAGGCATACCACCAGAATCAACACATCGCTTTCTTTGACTTAATACTGATTTCATGAGCATCTGGGATGGTAAACTTCTACACATTTTGACAAAAATTTTTCTACCTACGACCATATTTATCTTTAGACATATAACAAAATTCAACTTTACTTAGCAAGATCCATCTTGGATCATCGATACATCAAAATTTAGCAATTTGACAAACAAAAAGGACCTACCTGGTGGAATCTGAGCTTGCCACAATATAAACAAGAAGGTTGAGCATTGACCAAGATCTGCGATTGAATTTAACCTATGGTATCTTTTGACTTACCGTGACTTTGACTTTTCACTTATTTAGACGCAAGCTTCAACAGCCGTTTTATCCCTCATACAGAGTTTAAAATCAAATCTAAGCATACCACTAGAATCAATGCATCGCTCTCTTTGACTTGACACTGATTTCGTGAGCATCTGGGATGGTAAACTTCTACACATTTTGACAATAGTTTTTCTACCTAGGACCATATCTATCTTCAAACATATAACAAACTTCAACTTTACTTAGCAAGATCCATCTTGGATCATCGATACATCAAAATTTAGCAATTTGACAAACAAAAATGAGCTACCTAGTGGAATCTGAGCTTGCCACAATATAAACTACAAGGTTGAGCGTTGACCAAGATCTGCGATTGAATTTAACCTGTGGTATCTTTTGACTTACAGTGACTTTGACTTTTCACTTGTTTAGACGCAAGCTTCAACGGTTGTTTTATCCCTCATACAGAGTTCAAAATCAAATCTAAGCATACCACCAGAATCAACGCATCACTCTCTTTGACTTGACACTGATTTCGTGAGCACCTGGGATGGTAAGCTTCTACACATTTTGACAACACTTTTTCTACCTAGGACCATATTTAGCTTGAAACATATAACAAGCTTCAAGTTTACTTAGCAAGATCCATCTTGGATCATCGATACATCAAAATTAATAAAATAACCAATTTTACAAATTTATTATAAATTTATTATAAAATAAATAATAGTAAATTCAATGCTCTAAAATTAGCATATAGTTAGATAAATTTATAAAATAAATAGTTACGTTGAACTTGTAATGCCCGTTTGCTCATGCTTTGATGTTGCTGCTATGTAGGTACTATATCATGATAAAACAGATGGCCACTAGCAGGTACTTCACAATTACCCAGGGAAAGAGCAAGGGGAAGGGAAATTATGGTCGCCATACATCTTAACTATGATAAAAAAGAAGGTTAGATTAATTTTTCTTTCTACACAAGTATATAGTAACAAATAAAGTGAGATTAATTTTGTTTTCTACACAATTATATCATACTTAAATATATTAAAATTACTATATCAAAATTTAAAATAAATATATTAAAATTATAGTTAAAACATATCATTACAAATTAAAATATATATTAAGTTAACGTATTAAGTTAACGTATGAGATTAAAATTAATCTATATATTCAAGAGAAAAAATGATTTAATATATGTATTTTAAAAGTAACTAAGAAAAAACAAATTTAAATATCATTATAACAAGATTAAAGCATCAAATAATTAATGTATACATTCATATGTTTTTGTTTTAAGTATGTTAGAGTTTTATATTACTATATAGAAAGAAGAAAAGACAATGTTTTTTTGTTTCATCACTAATTAGCATATAATAGTTGTTTTTCTCCCTATGATATCTTTACCCTAGCAAGTAGCTTTTGTCGATTTTTTAAATTATATGATATCATTTGCATATTCATTGTTGATGAAGTAAATAAATATACCTTGTTAATCATTTAAATTGTAGGAGAATCCACATATATAATAAGAGGTGCTTCAAATTGTTCCTTTTAGATGGAGAATTCTAGATCAACAACATTCTTTGTTACAGTAGAAATCTTGTTACCAATTGTGTATATTTTCCTTTTGGAATTAGCCATACTAAGGAGGATTCCTTGTTTTGTCTTAAACATTTCTACGAGTACTTTCCCATGATGGTTTTAATCCCTTTGGATAGGTTCATTGCCTACATGTATAGATTCTCTATTGTACATGCGTTTTTGGTTTATGGAATCCAATTGGATAGTTCTTATTGAATTCAAACATGAATGATGAACCTTCTTTCCACCTTATATTGTTCTTCTTCTTGGTGAATTTCCTTATGAATTTCGGAAAGGGTGTTCGTCACAAATGTCATAGAAGAATGTTCAACAATTGATTGAGCACTTCGAGAAATTGAAGTCTACGTTCTTCAATTGCATCTCTGACTAGAAGGATAATGAACCCGATGAATATTGAGATAATGTTGAGGATATAAAACCGTGGGATAGTGGATAGAAGCAACATGAGCTACAACTCTTTTCTATAGGGATAGTATGAATAGAGAGTATAGAATGATTTTCCATAAGGGGGGATAAGAAGGTCCTCAAACAAATGCCCTAGATAATAATGGCACTAATGAAGAACACTATTCAATTGAGAGACAAATGAATGGAAGAAAAACTAACTAGAATGCTCCTTGATGAATAGACTAGGAACACTAGCCCAAGGAATATCATACACATAAGGAAGACCATAAATTTAAGACAAACAAATTAATCTAGTTGTAAAGAAGAGTGTAGATTAAGCCTATATAGAACCCAACCTTTAGAATTAATGGTCCATAAAGGGAGGGCCAAGAAGTTCCTCAAAAAAACTATCGAGCTAATATTGATATAAATAAGGAGCAATGACCAACTAAGAGAGAAATAAAAGGTGGAAAAATTGAATAGCTTCCCCCTAATGAAGAGCCTATGAACACTAATCTAAGGAATATCATATATTGAAAGAAGGAAAAATAATTGAAATAGAAATTTAGCTTAGTTGTTAAGACGTGTGAAACCTAAGCTTCAAAAATATAGGAAGAGAGAAACAGATGATAATATCAACCAATTGTGGAAGTGCACGCTGAGACCCATGAGTTCTGTTTTGAAGAAGGAAATCTCACCAAGGAATTGTAACAAAGAATTCTTCCAAAGGATCTAAACAACTTGTCGTAACCTAATACTTTCTAGTAGAAATCCTTTTTAGGTTAATTTTAAATCACCTTAAGATCTCTATCCACATTTTCCTTCTACAATAACATACAATAACTTAAACCAAAAAATCCGAATACAAAAGAAAAAATCATTATAATTTTAAATACATTTCCTTTCCATGAATTTCACTACTTTTACTTCATTTAATCCAACTCCACAATGTCCACCATGATTTTCAAGCTCCCATTGCTAGTAACAACATGAAATATATTCCAACAACTAATCTAAAACTAACCACTATAAAACTATCATAAATGCACTCTTACATAACCCATCTAGATATTAATTTACGAAGTATGTGGGACACTATAACCCCTATTGTGCGCCCGCCCCGACATGTTAATGAATCGTGGCATGACTTGATATCACCTATTGAGATGCATGTATCAAATTAACATGTATTAAATTAACACTAATACATGTATTGAAAATTAAATAAAAAAATATAATAATTTTAAATTAGAACAAATACAATAAAATAAAAACTAAGACCGGTAGAAATTAAAAACATTAATAACCAACATCATAGTTAAGATTAACACACATAAATCTAATTAGATTTATGTTGGTTGGATTTAAACAAATAAATGTATTAATCAAACCTAACTTATGCATTCAATCAAGCCCGAACAGCTATTTTTCAATCAACAACTATTTTCAATAAATATAATGCATTAAATAATTAAATCCGTGTCTTTGATGAATATTCAATAAAAAAATAACACATTAAAAACAAACCTAATACATCAAAAATAAACCAAGATAACGCATTAAAAGTAAAATATTCAATAAACAATAACACATTAAAAATGAATCTAATACATCAAAAATAAAAGTAACATAGTAAATGTAAAGTAATGGCATTCATCCATTAATTGTTTAATGTGGAATTATGTTTCCACTCAGTTTTATGTTTAAATTTCATGGGAAGGGTTGCAAATGAGATATCTTTCTTAAAATTACTTTATCCAAAACGTTTCTCAATTTATTTAAGTTTTACATAATGATGAAATTTTTTTGGAAAATTATTTATCTAATTTTTTGAGATTGCATAATATTGGTGGGCACAATAATTTTAGTGATACCATCTCATTAATGTGAAAATTGTTCTGTTGATATAATTTTACTAATAAAAAGATATTTAACACAATCTTAATTATAACATTTCACTGGTGAGAAGATTATTGTTGGTGATAGCTTCCCATTCATGAAAAGATCACTAGCACAATTATCTCATTGATGGAATCATGTTTATACAATTCTCGTGATGCCATCTCAGCCGTGGGAAAATCATTCAAACAATTATCGTGATAGCATCATGAGAAAACCATTCACTCACAATGAGTGATAACATCTTACTAGTGAATAGATATTTTTTTCATCGATAATCTGGACCTAAACTAAACATAACTTAGTTGTGAAAATAAAATAACCTTTGATTCTAATAAATATGCCTCCTCAAAACCTTTGCAAAATGCAAAATGGTCTCTCCTTAAAATCATTTGCTTCTTTGTCTTTGAAATTTCAAAGTGAACTGAAAAACGAAGATCTGAGCAAACAGTCATACGGCCTCTTCCAGGCTCACTTCATTTTCCATTACAAACTTCACCACTTCTGAAAATAGTAGAAGAATTTAATCCATCAGATGAAATCGCTTTCAAATTACTTGCACTTGAAGATTTAATTATTAAAACTTAATCTCTTGTCTGTCGACTGGCCTTGTATTTTACCGCTACGTCTGCGAAGAAATTGCAAACGTAACATGAATTGAGTGGTTAGGCACAGTGTCAGGCTTACAACTAAACTCACCCGATTCTGCAACTGTGAGTTGAGCCACAAACAAGGAAGGACATCTGGTTGTAGGCAAACTTGCCAATAAAGTAACGATGCATATGGCCAGAGAATTTAATGTCAAACTTAAAGAATCACATACAGTGGAACGGCTAGGCCATCGAAATGTGGCAAGAAGAAAGCACGATACAAATGCATTAGGTAATTGTATATGTTTATTATATATATGAGTAAGTGTTTTTATGTTTATTTTAAATTGATATATTTGATTTTTATCAGTGGTTGTTTGAGGTGCCCATAAACACCAGCTGGATATGCCACCGCATTATTTCATGGTTATCTAATACTCCTAGGATTAATGGTTCGAAATCATTTTTCTGTTAGGTTTCTTTTAATCAAGCGGCACAACATGGAAGCGGCGCAACATGGAAAGTGTGCATGGCTTAGAATCAATGAACAAAAAATATACTATAATTGATGTGGCCCGTCCACGTGGCCCTGCCTCGACTCACTCAACACGGTATCTCCGGATTTGGTAAATTGATTATGGGTGATTTTTAATCGGTTTTGATTTGGCCTGCAATTTATTATCCCTGTACCTCCTGACCTACCCCTCGGTACTTCGTTGCTCCTTCAGCTTACACCTGTCCGCCTCGATTAAGGGTTAACCCTAATCCTCCCGTTCCTATTTTTGGTTGATGTCTTCCGCGCTTCTGGTCATTTTGATGTTGTGAACTCGTCGCTCTGCATCCTGTTTTGGCTCGGCTCTGTATTGGAGGAAACTATCGATATTTGGTCGCGTTTAGTGATTTTCCTGTCTGAGGATGTGGTTTTCCACCGTGGTTCCATCGGTACCTTTGTTCCTCGTTTGCTCTGGTAAGTTTAGCTCTGTTCCGCGTCTTAGTTGTTGGTTTTTTTCTCGCGTCTCTCTGTCAACTTGCTCTTTATCTGAGTTTGCTGGTCTGTTTGTTCACGTGCAGTGTTTCTCTGGTTGTTTATCCACCTGGACGACCTCGTTCTACTCAGGAACTATGTATGCTCGAAGAACTGTTGCTCTCGGCATCGGACATTCTGTTCATCCAACTGGTAAGTTGATTTCCCTATTATAAAATCGTTTTCGCTTATTGGGTCTTTGCTAACCTGTCTTGCTCCTCTGTGGTCAGGTGGGTTCTCGGCGACATGGAGCCCGTTCACCTTCAGGTACTGTAATTTCTCTTCTCGTAAACCCTTACCCCTGCACTTGTTTTATTTTTCCTTCTGGTAAGGTTATGGTAACCCATAAGTTTCGGGGTTTTGTTTTTCCCTCAAGCCCTAACTCTGTGGCTTTGTTTGGCTGACTATTACAGGTGGCGGCACTGTGGCATCTGCAATAGGCTACGGTCTTACGTTTCTGGGTAGCTCTGCGTCTTCTGTCTGTTATTTATTTTGGTATTTAATCTGCCTGTAGCTTCGTAGGATATCAGTCCTTAGAAACCCTATGGTCTTTGGCCTTATATGGCACTGTACATCTGTACCAGTTTACTGTAAGCTTCGGCGTTTGTTAGATTCTGTTGCTCGTCGGTATAATATGTATGGGTCTCGGTATTTGTTTGGTCACGCTTGTTTAAAGCGGAGAGGGTTCGACCCTCGTCATATATTTGACTGTAAATTATCTATTTGGCATAGACCAACATTCATAATATATGTGTATTTGTAAATCTTGAATTGGTATTCGATTGTTTGTGGGTTTGGCTCCTTACCCAGATTTGGTCTGGAGACCTCACGTTCATTCGCTCCTTTCTTTGGTTAATTGCTGTCGTTTGCATGCTTCTCACTCCATGCTCGGTTAGCGGAGACTGTTGCTTTGTCTGTTATTACTCTATGCGCGGTAACTTGAAACTACTCCTTGTAATTGTTCACCTGCTTGTTCACTTACCTGTGCAATTGTTTACATATATTTGCTATAGATTAATGTCTTTCAATAATGCTATTTTGTTTACAGTAATGTACATAAAATTTCGACTTCTCAGAAATAAGAATTACTCAGAATGTAGGTACATTCTTTCATATACTGTAATTTCTAAATGAGGAAAATACATAAGAGGAATGAAGTTCTGTCTTTCTGTATAATAATACTGTTTATCTTTTGATTTCTTAGCTGCTGAACTGAACCCCTCTTTTGTCTTCGGTTTGGTCCTTTATACCCCCGAAATGATTCGGTTGGTAACTGTCTCCCCTTTCCCGTTTACAGACAGTTAGATAAATAAGTTCATTCAGTTTCTTGTTTGTCAGTTATGAACCTGACTCCTAACTACTCTGTCACTGGTCCCACAAAGGTGACTGTGTACATTCTTTGAAATAAACTAATTCTACTTATTACAATTTTCACTGACAGCTACAATAAAATAAACTAATTAAAATTACCTAACAGAAATTTTAAACAAACTATAGTTGACTCTGATAGAGGAAATAAAACGACATTAAAAGAAACTGACAGTCTTGCTGTCCCTTGTCGATTTGTTTAACCTTCCCAGTCTTTTTCTGAAACTCTGTGTGTCCCGTCTCGGTCTTCACCCTGTCGACCAGATGCTCCTGCATCAAGCTGCTGGGGTAAAAGAGAGTTCTCATGGCTCCGTTCCATGAGCTCCTCCACCGAATAACCTGCCCTTTGAATCTGTGCTTCGTCGAGCCAGGAACTGTCCTCTAGGGGACGGTCCTTCCACTTGACAAGATAGCGCAGATACTCCTTCCTACGCGTCCATTTAGCTACCTGTGTGTTGATAATCCCTTCAATTTCGTGAGTCTTAACCGATGGTAACTGTTTCTTCCAAAGACTGCTCTCGAACT
>APFE031355886.1:10501-35604 GCA_000404065.3 Pinus taeda | reverse complement strand
AATAATGGAGGTGCATGGCTTAGAATCAATGAACAAAAAATGATACTATAATGGAGGTGCATGGCTTAAAATCAATGAACGAAAAATGATCCATAAACTCCATTAGAATGATAGTCCAAGTATAAACATTAATGCAGAAGAATGATAGTCCGACTATAAACACTAATTGAGAAGTATTAGCTTTATAGGGTTTACTGGTTTACAAAAAAATATACAGTTAAATTAGTTAAATTATCTACATATCCATGGAAATTCGAGAATTCTTATACATGAGATCAATGAACACAACTTATCTACATATCCATGGAAATTCGAGAATTCTTATAGATGAGATCAATGAACACAACTTTCGATCTCCCCTCTTATCTTGGTGGATTGACCGTATCAAACATATCATGGGCACTCTGCCACTGATTACAACACAACACCCCTACCGTGAACCAAACATGGTAGTTGTCTCACTCTCATGTGGAAGGCTTGATCCATCTCTCCTAAGACTACGTTAGTGACACTATGTCTATGAGTTCTATCCCCTGACACTATGTTAGTGACACTATGGCTATGAGTTCTATGATGACATTTTTGTATATGGCATAGAGTTTTGTATTAAAAAACTCAATACAAGAATTTTGTGTTATACGTTATGATGCCATGTATTTATACCCTAACACTATGTTAGTGACACTATGGCTATGAGTTTTATGATGACATTTTTTTATATGGTATAGATTTTTGTATTAAAAGACTCAATCCAAGAGTTTTATGTTATATGTTATGATTGGATGTATTTGATCACAAATTTAATATAAAATTCAGTGCTTTAAAAAAAACTATTTAATTTTTATAAATTGTGTCTAACTACCTTTCACAATTCATTATAACGGAGAGATATTATTAAGTAACATTATATTTAAATATACTAAGATAATACTTATTCTAACAAATTAAAAAAGATAATAAGAACAAAAAAAATTAATACTAACAATAAATAAAATAACAATTTCTAATAACCAAAAATAAACAAAAAATTATTAAATTTCATAATACAATGTAGGACAAATATTATGGAATATTGACAATAATGTAAATAACTCCATTTATATTCCAATGTAAATATCTATACTATATAATATAATATATTATATATAATATATATATATTATAATAATTAATAATAATTAAATAGTGTGAGTTACATAATATATAAATAAATTGTTCAATATTAAGTAACATAATTTTAACTAAGTAGAGAGATATTGAAAATTTTTCTTTATGCTTTCACTTTGTATTATGAGGGTGATGTTTAAAATATTATTCACTCCTAATATGGAGTTGCTGTATAACATTTAAACAATATTAATAATATATAAAAAAAGATTTTAATGTCATTGTAAATCAAATATTTCAACATACATGTCTAGAAAAAAATGTTAACATGAGAGAGAAAGCTCACTGAGTTCTTATTTCATTATTAGGTGCCTTATTTTTCTAATTCAAAATAAGTGAGAAATTTCTAATTCCTTCAATGTTTAATATCGAGTAGAAATGTAACATCTTAAAAAATATTACCAATACAAATATTTTTCTCTATATATACATGAGGTGCAAGTTTTTCCTCAAGTTTTGCTTCCTAAATAGGTTTGTATATTGAGACATTTGATCTCTCACATTTTGATAGATCTCAAATTAACATCACTATTATATTTATGACATTTTACAAGTCTATTATGTCATTTGTTATTCTATATTTGAGATAATAACTTCATAATTATATTAGTTCAATGTGAAAAAGAAAACATGAATTTATTTATGTCAAAAATACAAGTCTATTATGTCATTTGTTATTTGATATTGAGATAATAACTTCATAATTATTTTAGGTCAATGTGAAAAGGAAAACATGAATTTATTCATGTCAAAAAATTAATATTGAAATAGAGTTGTCAATAATCCGAACATGAATTTATTCCTCACAAAAAATTAATATTGAAATAGAGTTGTCAATAATCCAAATGTAAGATATATACAATGTTTCTTGTGACAAATGAATTCTAGTAAAAAATGTTTAAATTTTAATGATATTGATATAGGCTGAAATATTTTCAAAATAATTAATTTGTGCGTTTTCATTGTTTTATGATTTTTTAGCATAAGATTATAGTATTTTTTTCCTAAATTATAATTTTCTATTATTTAAATTATAAATTTTTTCTAATATATTAGAAAATTAATTTCTTAAAAACACTTATATACACTATTAAAATGTATTGAATGAATTTCTTAAGTCTATAATATCATTTGCTATTTGATGACTCATATAATAAATTCACAATATTATTAGGTAAATATAAGAATGGAAAACAAAAAATTTTATCCATGTAAAAAAACTAATATTTTAATAAGTTGTTATGTAAAAAAGTTAAAATTTAAATAATATTTTTCTTCTTATACAAGAATGCTAAGAAAATATATTTCAATTTTCATAAATAAGTTCAAAATAACTCAATAATGATTTTTCATTGTTTTATGTTTTTATTTTTTGGAATAAGATTATATATTTTTTGGTTGAAATTGTTTTAATTATTTAAATTATATTTTTGAATATATCAATAAATTTAATTTCTCTAAAAACTTTTAATGCATTATAATGTAGTTAGGATACATTTTCTAAGTTTATGATGTGTTTGATTGTTGAGATTTTGGGTTTCTATATTCTATCGTATTCATTCTCACGACTAAATCTACAAAGAAGAGAAAATGGTGTTATAAATATGATATGGAGTATAATATTCATTTTATGATATGGAGTACAGTATTCATTTTTATGTGGTCTACATTTCGAGTCTAGAACAAGACTCGTCATGAGGACTGAATCTACAAAGAATAAAAATAAAAATTATAAATATGATATGGAGTGGTGTCATTAGCTCAAGGTGAATAATTACTTATTTTATGAAAACATAATTTTTAATTCATTTTTTGAGATATAATTAATAAATTTTTATTTATAAGTTTAATTATATTCTATTTAATTTTTTTATCTAAACTAATTCTTTAATTTTTTGTTAATGTATATTTCTTAATCTAAGCTTATTCACTTAATATCACCCTTGGTATTATTCAATTTGTTACATAATTTCAATTAAATTTTATGTTTTTAATATATTGCAATAAATGTTTCAATGTATGCAATAAAATCATTATTAGTCTTCTTTAATGAATTTCACTTTAATTCCATTACATTTTTATTTGATGAAGAGTAATATTTTTTTTTCTTGCATGTGGTTCACGAGCACCCTAGTCAGTGAGTGATCGCTACGTCCATGGAAAAATCTGGGCGATAGCTAGTCTAAATCGCCCCTCAACCTATTGCAAGACCTGACACGAAGGGCTTCGGGTGGATTCGACCTTGTGACCTCCCAATGGTGAGGCATGGTTTTTGACCAAGTGAGCTAACCCTTGGGGCTGATGAAGAGTAATATTAATAATAATTTACTAATAATTTGAATAGACAAGTAATTTATGTTTACAATGTACTGTAATAAATTTTTCTTTTTAATTTCATTTTAATTTTTTTAATGATATTATAAGTTTTTTTTTTTTTTTTTGTTGAAGAGTAGTATTAATATTATTTTGCTAATAATTTGATTTTTGATATTTTAGGTTTATGTTAATAGTTTATTGATATTATGTTTTAATCTACATTTTAACTATACTTAAAACAAATTATGTTATGAGATTGTATAAGTAATATTACTTAGCATTATTATTATTAGGGGTGAGAGAGGTAGACTTGGGCTAACAATGGATTAGGTTAGAGAAGGGAGGGTTCAAAAGGTTCAAGCTAATAAAATTCTGAGGGGTGGAGCTTGAGAGGGCAATTTTTTGGAGAGGAGGGGTGTGATATATGAGAGAATTGGGAGGAGCAGGCGGGGAAGGTGTGGGAGGATGGATAATAGTAAGGATAATGTGAAAGGCTTCATTTTATTCATTGCGGGGGAGAAGGGAAATCCAATTTCTGCTAACTTATAGGCCTCCATCCCTATTGAGGTTGTGTGGGTGCTTGATGATTTCGAGTGCCTCTCGTACTTTGAATTTGAAATGATGCTTCATATTGGGAATGACCTTTGTGTATTCTAGGAGAATATGGTGTTTTGTATTTCCTACATGCTCAACTAAAGCTGAAGAATGGGTTCTTTCATTATGGATATCTGCTCCATTCTCTTTAAGCCTGATCTTGACAGACCGACCCATTTCCCTAATGTAGTACTCTCCACAAGAACAATTGATCATATAAACCTCTTTCTGCTGGAGGTGTTCTGGCTTGTCCTTAATAGGTTTCATTCTCTGCTTAATGGTTTTCATGGGCTTGAATGAAGTTTTGATATATTTCCTCATGAGAACTTTGGCCAACGTGTGAGTGACTCCACGAATATATGAAAGGTAGGCATTAGGAGTTGGAGGGTTTTTAGATAATGAAAAAAGAAATTAACTCAGAGAAATATATAAATCACAGATAAAAACCATACACAAAATATAGGTGGAAAAGGCAGAAGCCTCATGCTTCTTCAGGTATTCTCACTCTCATTAAAATAATTGAATGTAATGTTACAAATAAATAGATGAGAGACAATGTCTCAAGATAGTGTGTGCTATCTTAGACACCTCTCGTTGAGATAATTTCTCCTTTGGTTGAGATAATTTCTCACCAGACACACATCAATATAGGAGTTACCTAAACTAACTCCTATCTTAGAGGAACAACCCAAGAGTTAGGCACAAATTCCTAACTTGGAATATTTAATTAATTAATTTATTTTTGGATTTATTATTGTTTTATGAGAGAGGCTAAAATTCCCCCCTTCAATGATAAATCCAAAATAAGAATGAGGAACCATCTTCCAAGTTCTCATTTTGATCCTCAAATATATTGCCTGAAAAAACCGCCAAATCTGGATGTTGAAGAAACTGCAATATGAAGAGACTGGGTGAGCTGCATGACTGATTCATCTCAGAGTGGCGCTTGAAAACTCCATCATATGCCAAGCCGCAAAAGGATCCAACTGTCCTTTGCTTGAAAACAGCATTCGGTGTCCACTGACACAATTTGATGAATGCCCACTGGCTGAAGATGTCGAAAAACAACTCAATGTTGCTTTTGCTATGATGAAAGCTGCTCACTGCTGCTTTGTTATTGGTCGCCCACTAGCGAATTTGCTGATGCTCACTGCTGATGACAAATGCCCTCTCGCTGATGAAGATGCCCACTTACTGCTTCGCTGATGTTGTCAAGACTTTCAGTCTGACAACCACTTGTTAATTTCATTGACATTTCCCCCCCTTTGTCAGCTGAAAGGAGAGACAATCTTCTCCAAATATATGTGAACTCCCCCCTTCAAGTGTAGGAGAGTTTCACTATTGTACTCCCTCGTTCAACTGCATGAGAGTACCATCATCGGTTCATTGCTAGCTGCACTATGTTTGATTGTAGTCGGTTGTAGAACTGAGACAATATTTTGACTGTGGATGACCATTCCCAAGGATCGATCCATTCATAATGTATCTTCAATCTGGCTGATTTTTGTTGGTTGCGACATTTTTCTGAGGAATGATTGGGCTTGCCACAATGGTAACAAGGATGGAGATCAAAACACTGACCTTCCATATGACCAGTTCTTTGACAATGAGAACATTTTGGTTGGACTTCAACTTCAGGTTGCGTGCAATTATGTTTGTCTAAAACTTTCTCAGAAACTACTGAGCTGACTTGTTCAAGAAATCTTGCACTCACAAACTTAATTGGCTTGGAATAATCTAGGATATGTAAGTTGGTGTCATTAATGACATATCCTAAGCCTCGTCAATTCTTATTATTTTGAATTTCTTCGCAGGGCTTGATGATGGGTTTGGAATAAATTTGAATTTGATCATGAACAACTTCGACAGTTGAAGTTGTTTGGATGGGTGATTTGGAATCAACATCTTTATCTTCATCTGTATGGTTGAATGACTTGGAAGAAGCACTCTTTTGTTGCAGCTCATCTCTTTGTAGTTGCGACTCTAGTTGAAGAAACTCAATGGTTTCATGTGTTTGTTGTAGATGTCGTGAAAGATCAGCAAGAGTTTCTTTGCTGATGTGCACCATGTCTTCATCACTAGAGATGATCAAACTGTGAAGAATGTAGAACAACATAATATGTTGCACCATCTGAACTTTCTCACTTGAAATCAGGCTCGCTTGTCGCAGATTTCGTGCTTTGAACTGTTTCACTTGATTTTGTTACTTGCTTGACAGGCTCGCTTGCTATGGGACTTGAATGGCATGCTTGCTTGATTTGTTTCTTATTGCACTTGCTGGGAACACTTGCTAGAGTTATAGAACTTGCTTGCTTAAACTCTGGAACTCACGCTCCCTTGATGACGATCGTGTTTGTTTAAGCGCTTACTTGACTTACTTGATGAATTCACGTTCACTTGAATGAACAACCATGCTTGCTTGATGTTGATGTCAACTTGCTTGATTTGTGTTAGAGTCGAACTTGTTTGGTTACTTTGATGGTTGCTACAATGAACTTCACTTTGGCTTGCTTGAAGGTTTGAAATTTGTACTATTTTGACGCAAATTGCTTGAATAAATACACACACTCGCTTGCAGGAGATGTGAACTTGTTGTTTGTTTGCTTTAGAGTTAAAATTTGTTCATTCATTTTATTCTGCTTAAAGGAAGGGTGTTGAACACTGTCGAAAATGCACCCAAAAAAGATTACAATGATTTTAATGACTCACTACAATGAATTCATTTCGACTCAATTCAAGACTTGGGCGTCGGTTTCAACCGAGAATGCACCCTTACAATTCAATGTAGTTTGAATTTGATTACAGGTTCAATATTGTTGATGTAGACTGTGCACTGAAACGTTGAAGTTTAGAGATTCGTTAACTTGATTGTAGTGATGTAGACTTTGCTTTGAAATGCTAGAGGTTGCAGATTCATGAACTTGATTGTATTTGAGTGAGTTTGTTTGTTGAGGTAGAATGCCGATGTTGAAAACTTTCATTATTTGTTGTAGTGTTGATCTTGCAGCTATGTGTTGTGCTTGCTTTATGTATGCGATATTAAATGAAATTATTGATGTGTCACAACTAGACACAGATCAAAAAGCAAAAACATGAATCCATAAAACACATGCGCCATCAAGCACACATAGTGTACCTTAGATCCCCTTATTCAATTTCGGGCAGATCTAGGACACATCAACACCAAAAAAATGATATCTGTATTAATCACTGAGTACATCTGAAGCAATGATAATGCCAAGTTGACAACCCTTTGAAACAACTCGCCTTCAAAATCTGAATGGATAGTGACACGATCCCTCTCAAATTAAAACAATACTTTGAATTAGAACAACTTTCCCTTATCACTCCAAATACAAAATAATACACTTATATCTCCACAAAATATTCTTCAAATTTACAAAATGTAATGCACCTTATCACTCCAAATAGGAACACTCCTTATTTCTTCACTTTCAGAGAGCAAAATAACATCCTTTCAACTCACAATCTCACCACTTTCATGCATATAAAAAAGCATCTCCAATTTCATGTCAAGTAAATCCACTCTCACTCATTTACCTTTCTTTTAAACTTCCACTAAAAAACAATTTTATGGATTTTATAAAATCACTTTATGAAAGGTGAATTCACGTTCACACTTTTAAGTTTAATGAGTGTAAAATGATAAAGCACGGACCATGCATTGGTTAGGTTCGAGAGATAAAGAGATCATGTGGATACCTTTCTAAAAGGCCGAGGTTGTTCAGTGCATACTGTTCTTCTAGCAACCAATCCAATAAAAAAATAGACCCTTTTGAATTGTGTTTGTTCACGGATTTAACTATGATCGTGCCTACTTCTCTATCAAAATAGGGTGCTCTCTATTGTTGGAGGGAGGCGTTCCTCTTCTCCTCCAGTGCACCACGTTGAATGATATGATTTCTTCCACATGCTTGGAACTTCGCATATCTGCAAACAATACTTCAACACCTTCTTTGGTTTATTTCCTCTGTGCGTTGACAACTCCAACGCTTAGTATTCTCTCCACAAAACGATTGGAAGCAAAGGAAAGTGGCTCGGCAATGGATCTCACACCTGCAAAATCATATTTACTCTAGAAATATATTTACTCTGTGCAACATCTTGACCATCATAGATGGGCCTCTTGATCATCTCAAGTTGGCTCAAGATTTGGTGGTTCACAAGAACAAAAGGCGTGGACTGATTCCTCTTTACGCAGATCTTCTACGATATTTATTTTGTAACCTAGACATTCTTCAATGATTGCTAGTCTCAGTCTTCCAAAACAGGAAACGTTCCTCCCGCAACGACTTTTTCTTCAATTTCAGGTTAGATCTAGCAATAAATCTAACATTTGACAAAGTGATCTCACATATTAAAATGGAAATGAAACCGAAGCAGCATCACAGAGAAATAAATACGTCCACACTGGATATGATTTCAATACAGACTAATTTTGATAGAGAATAAAGAAGCAATAATTTTCTAGACATTGCACCATAACGTATTTCACAGTGAAACACTTAACACGCTGGATTGAATGGAAATACCACGATATCGAGAATTGGCACGATATTCACCTTCATTGTTGGACATGTAGTCTTCAATGGTGGTTTTCTTTCTCAACACATCAGCTTGATCTCAGAAAATGCAATTATGACCTCTGCAATGGACCCAACAAACCAAATCTCTCATTCCATTTGAATCATAAGTGAAATAGCTCAGTGGCCTTCCATCGCGAAAGCCCAAATTGCCTAGGATTCTCTCCTTAACGGCTGCGCCTTTGATTGATTATGGTTGTGGATCTGTTCATGCGCACAAACCAAAGCCTATCTCCATCTTATTCCATTGCCAATTCTCTCTCATCAATATTAGTACCATAGTGAGGGTGTGTAACCCCAGGCATGCCGGTGAATATTGTTAATCAATCAAAATTAGGCAGTGATCAATGTTCTGCCTGCTAATTGAATCCTTAATAAGAGTCCAATAACACAGACTCCCACTCACTCATAACTATATTACAAAGTCAAAAAAACTCTCGCTCTGATATGCATTCAAATTACGCCTTCGATCTACTCTCGCGCGCTTCACACAGGCTCTCAATGTTTGAACACCAATGATTCTCATTACCGCACCAAGCTTATAATTAAGTAGCGACCTCTCCAACTTGCGATCCAAAATTTCTTGACCAACGATCGAAACCAACTGAACATCAATCATTCTAAACTAGACCCCAAAAATGAAAGGAATCCATGCAGGAAAGAAGCCTAATACTTACAGGACATTAGATATGCGAGACCGATGACACATATACAGAGCAGCAATGTCCGCTTCTTAGCTTCCTCTATTAGGTCTTTGACTGTCTGAGACTTGGAAGCCATTCTTGTCTGGAAAATTTGATCGCCAACATTGATGGCAAGCACAGAGTAATTCCAACGCTACCCTAGGTATTATACACGAAACATTGGGAAATTTCCGCAGATCCTTCGAAATTAAAATCCAAAACCATTCTGAAAATCCCCTATGTACGCACTTGTGGCACGATAGGATTTGGTATATAGAATCAGGGAAAGGTCCAGGGCTCTAAGTTTTGGTCATCCTCGGCCTACTTGTACTAAATGTGGTACATGTAATGCCTCTGCAAAACACGCTTTCACAGTTTGTCTCTACGCCAATACACAGTCTCTCAATCCCAAAGTGAAAAACCCGTGTCCTCCAATACCACATAATGAAAAAGATATTAACTCAGAGAAATATATAAATCACAGATAAAAACCACATGCAAAATATAGGTGGAAAAGGCAGACGCCTGATGCTTCTTCAGCTATTCTCACTCTCATTAAAATAATTGAATGTAATATTACAAATAAATAGATGAGAGACAATGTCTCAAGATAGTGCGTGCTATCTTAGACACCTCTTGTTGAGATAATTTCTCCTTTGGTTGAGATAATTTCTCACCAGACAAACACCAATATAGGAGTTACCTAAACTAACTCCTGTCTTAGAGGAACAACCCAAGAGTTAGGCACAAATTCCTAACTTGGAATATTTAATTAATTAATTTATTTTTGGATTTATTATTGTTTTATGAGAGAGGCTAACATTAGATTTATCTTTCTTTCTTCTAGATCTTGCTTTCTAGATCGCTTTGATGATGTCTTTATTATTGTATCCTAAGCTTGTAAATAGTTCTCTTAAGTAATTAATCTCGTCTTCAGTGTGGATCTCATCAGATATTCTACAGGCTTTGTAGCACACCGATGTTTTGGGTTAGGCGGTGGTGTGAATTTGCATGAAGGTAATTATTTGTATGTGCCTTCTTTCTAAACACTTTTTTCCCTAGGGATCCATCCTTGTTTCTTATGACAAGAATATCAAGGAATAGGATGAAATTGTTCTCCTCAACCTCCATTGTAAACTTGATGTCATATTATATGCTATTGAGATGGCTTAGAAAGTTTTTAAGTTCTCCATCCCCATGAGGCCAATCAACACTAGTGTCGTCCACGAACCTGATCCAAAACTTAGGTTTTAATGGGTAGGTGTCAAGAGCTTTCTTTTCCAATTTTTCCATGAAGAGACTTGCTACAATAGGTGAAAGAGGTGATCCCATATAACTCCTCATTTTTTCTCAAATATTTCACCTTTAAAGGTAACAATGTAAACTTTGAAACAGGAACTGATATTGTTACCCGTTTCGTAGAGATAGCAAAAAAGTGACCTGATTTTGAAAAGGGGTGATGTAGAACACACATGTTTTTTTTAGAGCATATTTTTTTGTACTTTAATTTTTTTATGTACATCATGTTTTAGAATGGTAGTGATTTTCATGTTGACTTAAAAAAGTGAGCATTCTGCATCACACTCGTTTTTTAAAAGCCTTGTTTTTTGGCTTTAAATTTTTTAATGTATAAAATGTAAATAATTATTTAGTAAATTTGATAATTTTTGAAGTGGTTGTTTTCTTCACATTTTCTTGTTTTTTATTTTAATTTTAAATTTTTTTCCGTGAGGTTTTTATTGTATTGCATTTTTAAATTAGAAGGTCGGTATTTAGACTTTTTGATATTCTACATATTTATACATCCTTAATTAATTTTTCAATCCACATGAAATAATTGTTCCTAAAAAACAATACTTTTTAACAATGGACATAAAAATAACCATTTTTAACATAAATATAACTAAAAAACTACATGTTTTAATATTTTTTTGCTAGAATTGACATGTCAAAATCACAATCTTTATACGATAATTTTAACTAAAAATGGTTAAATAATAGGTCTTTCTATGAATTTCATGTCAAAAAAATAATAAAAAACATTTTTTTTCAAATAATAATGATTAACTTAAAAATCCGCAAAAATCACATATTACCAATATTTAACGTATAACAACCCTAATTCAGTGTTTATTCTTCTCATAAAATCTAAAAGTCCAAACATTGCAAAGCTTGATTTACAAGCATAACTTAAATTTAATCAACAATGTCACGTAATCCAAACTCTTCGTCCTCTAGGGTGTCATCATTGTCTTCTTCCACAATATTTTCTGTTTCATTTTGCTCATTTTCCTCTTCTAATGGGTCTTTGATGTCTGCAAAACTCCCAATGTATGTCTTTCCAAACATTCCATGTAATTGTGGTTGGGGTTCCTTTGCCTTTTTTGCCACACGTGATTCACTAAAGTCGCCTTTCTTCAACCCAATTTCTTGCATTGCATCTGGAAGAAATTCAAGAGCATTAATTCTTTGCTGAATGAAATTGCACTGTACTGGATATTTTTCAATTGCAATGCAATTTCTTCCTTTTTCAAGGCAACATGACAGTGTTGTACCTAATTATCAAGCACAAAATAAGTAATGAACTAAATTAGTACAATGACATTAATTAAAAAAATAACATATTGAAATTCAATTCCATATAATAAAACTTACCTGAGCCAGAAAATAAATCCAAAACCCAATCTCCTTAATTTGAACAAATGTCTATAAGATAGTTAATCAATAATTGTGGTTTTTGATAAATGTTAACTATCTCTCCTTTTGCTTGTTTGTCTTCATATTTTAGTTTTCTCACAAAAGCATAATAAGTCAATATTTGGCTATGACTCTTTCTGTCTACCCGATTAAAAATCATAGACAAATGGCTATCATCTTTTGCCCAACTATTAATATGAATGAACTCACAATCATTTATAAATTGTTGATCTTCATTGTGAAGAAGATTTGACTTTTTCCTGTAACATGAAATAGTAAAAGTTCAATCAACTTGTACATAAATAAATTTTTCAACATTAATCAAATATACATTTTAAACGTCTCACCATGTAAGCTGCATCCTTGAATTTGTTTTCCCCTTGAAGCTTGACAATATCATTGCCAATTGTGTGTCTGAATGAAATGTCACAAATATCCATAATGGTGATGACATGAATTCTACAAATCTCGCAACCACTTTACTAAAAGCATGATAAGTATAAGGGTCAATATCATAGTCAATGTTTGGAATATTGAAACCATGGGGAATATCTGCAATGACTAGGGAATAATCCCTTTTAGGTATGAGTTTAGAAATGTCTTCATAGTCGCCTTGTATTACTTGATATTGAATAGTGTCTAGCCCATTCCAAATGAAATGATGAAGAGTTGGATCAAATTGAATATCCTTAATACGTTGCTTCCTCAGCCTTTCGACCTTTATTTTTTCAATAAAGGTTTTGAAACTATCTGGCACTCCATTATCATCCTTCCTCATCTTTTATAACACAAAAAATATATGTGTAAGTTATAAATTAAAAATAGTACACAGGTGAATAAAAATTAATGTATAAATCAAGATACCTTTTTAAATGCAA
The DNA here is from genome assembly GCA_000404065.3 of Pinus taeda. NCBI lineage: Eukaryota > Viridiplantae > Streptophyta > Pinopsida > Pinales > Pinaceae > Pinus > Pinus taeda. The sequence goes on along the minus strand of APFE031355886.1, from coordinate 22,665 downwards.
GATAAAAAACTTTTAATGTTGATGTAGACCTTGAATCTAGATAGTTGCATGTGACATCATCCCAACTATCTTGATTAAACAATCTAACCATTTGTTCTTGAATTTTTATGTAAACTTTGTGACTGCATAGATAAAGTAACAAAAAGTTAATATAATGATATGTATAACAAATACTACCAAGAACAACATGTTTTATTTAAAATATAATTGTAATCTAGAAATAAATAAAATATTTCAACAAACTTACTTTTGAAATTCTTCAGACATTTCCTCCAATGATAATTCCCCTGAACTCACACGAGATAATATTGTTTGGACAAATTTTTCATCTTTCACTCCTTGCATCGCCCTCTAAGGTGTGATAGTCATATCGTCTGGAAGATGCTTCATTTCAGGAGCTAATTTACTGTTGCCACATTTGAATGGCTTAGACTTTTTGACCCTCTGGTTTTTAATGGTAATGTCTTCCCACATGCTGAAAATCTCATCAATCAACCTCCAAACATCTCCAGTTCTAAATGCCATTTGGAAAATGTTATCAACACCTTTGAAAAAATCACTATGTTTGCTTCCTTTTCCACCTTTTGAGTTGGTTTTCTCTTCAATTTGATATCCTATTTCCATACAACATTCCTTTTGGAAATTTGCAGTAACTTTTGTTCTATCCCCACCACATTTTTCTTCAAATTCACTATAAATAAATCTAACCCTTTGGATGAAAGTCATAGACATCCTATATTCATTATCTGAATTATGATCCCATGCCACTAACTTTGCTTCCGTATCAGATAAACCAGTGTAAATGATACATTTCATTGTTTCAAAACGTGGGTTATTAGGATATTCCTCCATCAATTGTCTTTGAGCTTCTACATAATGTTTCCCCCCAAGCACATAATAATTGTATTCAAAACATTTTGACTTATAAAATGCTTTTTTGTTGGGAACTTGAAGTGGATCAACAAGAAGCACATAACTAACCACATGAGCATATGGATTGTAGCTCATCAATATCTTCAAGTTGTGAACATGCAGATGATGTGGCTTTCTAACTTGATGTTGACATTGTCCCTCAGTTACTTTATAGGTTTTCCTGACATTAAGTTGAAATGTGAGACCACCATCAATTAAGTTTCTCTTTGTCAAATTATCTCGAATGGCATTTTGTTTTGTTTTCATAATGCCATCTTCTAAATCAGCTCCTGGTGTAATGATTTCTCTGCTTTCTTTTGAAGTTTCACTAGGTTCTTGGCTACTGGTAATCACTGCTTCAAAATCATCAACTTAACTTTTCTTGGTCATAACATTCCCGACAGAGTTATTCTTGGGCATTGTTACTTTTGGATTTTTATGGCTCTTCTCAGTTCCAATGTCATCTTCAGTAATGACAACATGTGTTTCATTGTCAATTTCAAATTCATCGTTCTCAAAAGTAACTTGTTTACCCTTGCTAGATTTATCCACCAGAGACCTTTTTTTCTGATTCTTTGGATGTAGTTTTGTAGCATTATCAATTACTTCATTTTTCCTATTTTCCATATCTTCTTCTAACACTGAGTAAAAACTGCTGACAAGTTTCATGATATCATTCTCAATGAAATGAATGCCTCCCAACCTAATTGAACAACTTTCCATGAAATTCTACCAAACAAAATATCATATGTCAATAAAAAACAAAGTTAAAAAATATAGCGAGACACTTTCAAAAACGCAAAATACAAATATAAATAACAATTCTTACGATGTTTTGTGCCATCTCATTTACGATTTGACTACAAAACTTTGTAGATACCTCTCTCGTGTCATACAATGAATATGATAGTTGGTATTTAACCCTTTCATGTGACTTGGGAACTTTTGTAACTACGTAAAAAACTTCAGTGTTCGGTACTGGACACATATCTACGACTCTTCCCATCACCTCAAAAATTCCATTATAATTCGGTATATCGATATATAGATATATATTCACATTTTTACTTTCTCTTTCTTTCACATACCACATTCTTGATGGAAAATTCGCCTCTTTCAAATTATTCCAGTCTAAAGTCATCTTCTTCTCACTTGAGGCACTTAAAAGATTTGTAGTCATGAGCTCAGGTGGAGTTCATTCAACAATGTTTCTTTTAGATGGACCTTTATGAGTCTTTGGTCTAGAAAGATTCACTGAAATTCTCTTTGATGCCATTTTCCTAAAAAATAGAAACACATAAATTAGTAAATACTAAAAACATATTAACTTAAATTAACAATGAAAATATATCATAAATTTTAATCAACAATCTCCCCACCCACCGCCCCTCATATTCCAAAAGAACATGCATTAACATTCCAGTGTAAAAAAAGTAAATCATGAATAAAACATTTTGCTCAGGTGCCCTCACCTAACCCCCTCCCGGCATGGCACGGGCACCCTCACCCACTCACCCCTCGAAAGCATCACAACCCCCCCCCACCCCCGGCACGGGTGCCCCACCCTAGCCGGCCGCCGGGCGCGCCCTCTCCCGCCACACACCGCCTGGCGCCCCATTCCCTTCGGGCCACCCTCACCCTCACCCACCCAATCCCTCCGAGCACCCGACCGACCCTCACTGCCAACCTGCCCCGCCCACTCTCCTCACCCGCCCGCCCAACTCCCGGTGCCCTCACCCCGGGCGCTCCTCGCCGCCACCCGCCCCACCCCTTCGGGCGCCCTCAACTGCTCCCCAATCCTGGCACCCTCACCCACCACCCCGCCTCACCCAAACCCCCCTCCGCGAGGGTGCCATCCCTCGTGGAGGCACCACCCAGGCCACTCGCGCCCCCGCCCGATAGGCAGGGTGATTCCCGGAATCACCCTGCCTACCGGGCGGGGGAACGGGCAGCCCGGGTGGCGAATGCACGAGGGCATCCTGCCTCACGCGGGTGGCCAAGGTGGTGCCTGCACGAGGGTGAGCCCTCATGCAAGCGCCAGCCGAGCCACCTGCACCGCTTCCTGGTAGGCACGACAATTCCGGAATTCCCCTGCCTACTGGGCACGGGCGCGGGCGGCCTAGGTGGCACCTGCACGAGGGCAAGCCCTCATGCAGGCGCCACTCGGGCCGCCCGCACCCCTGCTCGAAAGGCAGGGTGATTCCTGGAAGCAGACGCCACCCGGCCACCCGCGCCCCTGCCGGACAGGCGGGGCGATTCCTGCTGGTGGGGCGCGGCGTGGCCGTGGTCGTGCCTACACGACGGCACCCTCGTGCACGCACAACACGGGCCACCCGCGGCCCCACCGAGCAGGCAAGGCGATTCCTAGAATCGCCCTTCCTGCCCGTGCGGGGGCGCGGGTGACCCAAGTGGCACCTGCACGAGGGCGCCCTCCCTCATGTAGGCGCCACCCGGAATCGCCCTGCCTGCCAGGTGGGGGTGTCGGGGCCTTGGTTGGCACCTACACGAGGGAGGGCACCCTCCCTCGTGCAGGCGCCTCCCGGAATCGCCCTGCCTATCGGACGAGGGCGGGGGCGCAGGCAGCTCAAGTGGCGTCTGCACGAGGGCGCCCTCCGTCGTAAAGGCACCACCTATGCCGGGAATCGCCGTGCCTGTCGGGCAGGGGTGTGGGAAGCCCAGGTGTCGCCTGCACGAGGGCGCCCTCCCTCGTGCAGGCACCACCTGGGCCATGCATGCCCCCGCCTGGCAAGCCCTCCCTCTTGCAGGCGCTAGTTGGGCCGCCAGCGCCCCCGCCCGGCAGGCAAGGCGATTTCGGGAATCACCCTGCCTATTGGGCGGGGGCCCGGGCGGCCCAGGTAGTGCCTCACGAAGGCGGACTCCGCAGTAGGCACCACCCGGGCCTCCCCGCACCCCGGCCCAACAAGCAAGGCGATCCCGAATCGCCCGCCTGCGGCGGGTCCGCGGGAAGCCCAGGGCGCCTGCACGAGGGAGACCCCTCCATCAGCCAGGTGCGGGCAGCCGAGGTGTGCCTGCAGAAGGGCCCCCCCGCGCAGGGCCACTCGGGCGCCCACGCCACGCCCGGCAGGCAGGGCGATCCCCAGAATCGCCCTGGCCGCCCGGGCAGGCCGGGCAGCCCAGTGGTGCTCATAAGGGAGGACCCCCACTCACCTGCCACCGAGCAGGGCCCGTGGCCCCTCCCGCACAGGGCAATTACCAGGAATAGCCCGCCGCCGCCGGGCCCCGCAGGGCGCCTGCACGAGGAAGCCCGGTGGTGGGTGAAGCGGGGGCGGGCGGGGCGGCCAGGTGAGGGGGGTGGGTAGGCAGGCGCCTGGAGGGGTCCGGGCAGGCGGGCGAGTGGGTGAGGGGTGTGGGGCATACCCATGGGTACTAAGAAAATGAGGTTGACTGGATCCACCATGTTCACAATGGATGTAATTGTTATTTTGGCTCAAGAAAATTATTTATTTAAAAAAAAATCATTAAACTAATTTAATATAAAAGTTTTCAAGGAAAAATTTTTAACTTACCTTTTAATTACGAGAATTCTTCTTTGAATATGTTGTTGATAGTGATTGTTGTTGATAGCAATTTAGCTGCTCCACAAATTCACGAATCTTTCAACGATTTTCGGAAAGCTTGGATGTCATGTGAATAATAGTGATAATGAAATTTTATTATATAAGTGAAGTTACGGAGATGTTTTACTGTACGGTTAATATGGGATAATTTGTTTTACAATATTATAAAGTGAATATTATAGATTTGTTTTACAACGGGTTAAATGTGGGATAATTTGTTTTAAAATATTATAAAGTGAATATTGTAGTATTGGAAAGAGAATATTATATGGTTTAACTATTATAATAATTAATGTCGAAGTTGTAGTGTACAATTTTAATTATGATCTCACAAAAAAACTTAGTTTACATTTTTCAACAAACTATAGAACAAAGTAATGAAGGTAAATAAATTTAACAGGGATTTTGGAGGGAAATTTTTTCGCGAAACTTTTTGGAGGGAAATATTTTTCGCGAAATTTTTTGGAGGGAAAATTTCATTCTTTAAGCTATATAATAGCTTTAGGAGACTCTCCATTTGTATCATTCAACATCTTCTATTTGAAAAAATTGGATTGCTGTAATAGTGAAGTTCTGTTTTATACACCATCAACTTCTTCATCGCGTAACAACTCTATTCATATTGATGAATATAGAGGGAATTCTTCCACTATGAATAGAAAGTCAATTCTTCCACTTAGTCCTGATTCTAAGGACTATGAGAGCAGCACTGATGAAAGAGGGGATGGAGAATTTCAAATAAATAAAGAGTCATATATTCCACTTAGTCCTACTTCTAAGGACTATGAAAGCCGCAGAGATGAAGAGCATGATGGTGAAGTTCAAAAGAACAGAGTGCCACGATGTCCACTTAGTCCTAATTCTGAGGACTATAAGAGCAGCAGTTTTGAAGAGCATGATGGTGAAGTTCAAAATAATGGAGGGTCATGGTGTCCACTTAGTCCTAATTCTGAGGACTATGAGAGAAACAATTTTGAAGAGCATGATGGTGAAGTTCAAAAGAATGGAGTGTCACGGTGTCCACTTAGTCCTAATTCCGAGGACTATGAGAGCAGCAATTTTGAAGAGCATAATGGTGAAGTTCAAAATAAGGGAGTGTCACGGTGTCCACTTAGTCCTAATTCTGCGGACTATGAGAACAGTAGTTTTGAAGAGCATGATGGTGAAGTTCAAAATAATGGAGTGTCACGGTGTCCACTTAGTCGTAATTCTGAGGACTATGAGAGCAGCAGTTTTGAAGAGCATAATGGTGAAGTTCAAAAGAAGGGAGTGTCACGTTGTCCACTTAGTCCTAATTCTGCAGACTATGAGAGTGCAGTTTTGAAGCGCATGATGGAAAATTTCAAAAGAATGGAGTGTCACGGTGTCCACTTAGTCCTAATTCTGAAGACTATGAGAGCAGAAGTGATGAAAAGCATGATGTTGATTTTCAAAAGTATGGAGTGTCAAAGTGTCCACTTAGTCCTAATTCTAAGGACTATGAGAGTAGTAGTGATGAAAAGCATGATGCTGATTTTCAAAAGTATGGAGTGTCATGGTGTCCAGTTAGTCCAAATTCTAAGGACTATGAGAGCAGCAACGATGAAGAGTGGGATGATGAATTTCAAAAGATTGGAGTACCACAGTGTCCACTTAGTCCTAATTCTGCGGACTATGAGAGCAATAGTTATGAAGAGCGTGATGATCGATTTCAAAAGAATGGAGTGTCACTGTGTTCTCTTAGTCCTAATTCTAAGGACTATGAGAGCAGCAGTGATGAAGGATAGGATGATGCACTTAGTCCTAATTCTAATGAGTATAAAGGCAGCAGTGACAAAGGATGGGATGTAGCATCTTCAATAAGTAAACAGTCATATTTTCAACATAGTCCTAATTGTATGGACTATGAGAGTAGCATTGGCAATGCATATGAGGAAGAATATCCATTAAACATCGAGTCAGATTTTCCATTAAATCCAAATTCTAAGGACTACGATAGTAGCACTGAAGGAGTGGAAGATGAAGAATATCCTCCAATTCAATATTTGAAAAGCAAAGATGATCATAGTGTGGATAACATTCCTCTTAATGATGATGAAAAGCCTTATACAAATGATGATCAAATGATGGAGATGTTGCCAAGAAATATTGTATCAAGGAGTAGGAGCAGACCTTTTCGTATCAATGCAAGTTATTCTAGTTATACAAGGGGTAGAGTAGAATATCTGACGAGAAGAAGTTCTATCAGTGATCTCATTTCAAGTGAATGTTGCCAAAAAGATTGCTTGAAACATATGGATTTCAAATTTGTATTAGAAAGTAGGAAGAGATATTTGTCAATGAATAAAAGCATGCAAAATTCATATTTAGTTGGGTGCATGCAATCTACATTTTCAGGTTATGATTATCATATTGGGACTTTTTTTATCTGTAGAAAAGGTTTCAAAATGTTTCATTCGATTGGGAATTTTCGTCTCTCGAGAATTCAAGAAAATTTGGAAAAGGATCCGACATTTTATTCAGAAGTACGTCATAAAAGACAGTTTGGTCCATTATCAAATACTGCAATGTCATGGATGAAAAATTTCTTTTCAAAGCATGGAGAGTGTATGCCAAGTAGAGAGACAATACATATTCTAGATAATTTTTCAAGATGAGAAATATACAACTTCTACAAAGAATATGTAGAAGGTGCTGAGGGACATGGCCAGTTTATTACATATCAATATTTTGTGAAGGTATGGAAGAAAGAATTCAACAATGTCTGTATTCCTAAGAAGACAAGGATGGGGATTTTGCAGTACACTGTGCTTCTCTTAAATAAAAAAGGGACAAATGTGAAGGCTCAAAAAGAGGTAAGCGTTCATAACTTTAACTTTTAAAACTGTATAGTCATCAACTATGAAAACATATTTCTTAATGAATCTCTTTTATGTTGTGTAGATCTGATTGTCAAACAACTTTAGGAGCATCGCGAACAACAAACAAACGAAAGGAAGAAGTTGTAAAAGCATAGAAAGAAATGTTATGATAATCTGAATAAATATTTGGGTTTGATAATTGATGGTATGGACCAGAAGAAAACACTTTTACCACATTTCGTTCGCACACCCAAATATTTTAGGAGGAAAACTTTATTCAATTTCACTTGGTCAGTTATATGGTCTTCAATGGGAAAATGTTGCCAAGGGTGTACTTCACAGCTCCAAATATTCATAATAATGAAAATCTGACCATAACCATAATTCATGATGTGGTTTCTCATTGGTCTAGTAATCTTCCTGAAGTTCTGTATCTACAATTGGACAACACTTGTCGTGAAAACAAAAATCAGGTTGTTTTTGGATATCTAAACATGCTTGTTGAATTGGGAATTTTTCAAAAGGTAAAGGTTCATTTCCTTCTTGTTGGGAACACTCATGACCATATTGATCAGATGTTCAGTCGTTTTTCAGTCACATTGAGGAGGAAGGAAGTTGGGAGCTTGCCATCACTAATTTAATGTATTAAGAAATCATACATGCCAGCACCTACTTTTGATGTGTTGGAAGAAACTGTTGACATGCGGAGGTTTATTCTGGGATCATATGGTCAGGGGAAATGCATTGAACAACTTAATGACATTAGCTTCCAACATCAATTTTGTATCAAAAAAATTGATGGGAAAACACTAATATGGGGCAAGAAGTATTCAACTACTACAGAATGGGCACCGTCATTAGGATTGCAATTTTTGAATTTCATTCCAGATCATCCAATATTTGCATCAAAAATATTGTTATTACAATCAGTTGGTGAAGTTCAAAATGCACATAGACAGAACAGGGCTATAAATTATTCTGATTGCCTGGAAGAAATTAAAAAATGTATTAGATATACATATGAGTACTTTGACATTGCTGATTCAGTTTGGTGGGAGTCGTTTTTCAATAATCGAAGTGATATCATTTCGACAATGATAAATGAAGATATACCTTTGAAAAATCCATTTATTTGGCCACAAAATGTGTCGAATGAACATGAGGAAGTAAACATTGTTGAATAGCAACAATCTCAAGGTATTATTAATTCTTCACATGCAGTGGAATGAGAGATGTATATTGGTTCTAGAAGGTCTCGTGCACAACATGAAGCCATGGAAGACATTTATAGGGGATCAGTATAGGATATTAAGGAGGGTTTCATGATTGCAGTGCTAGCAGATGGAGATCCCAGTGGCTATCCATTTTGGGTTACTAAAGTTATAAAGGTCTTTACAGAAAATGAGGATGTTACAAGTGTTGAAGTACATTGGTATGCCAAAAATACACACCCATTCAATGGTGTGTATAAGCCAGAGATGGTAGTAGACAAAAAAAACGACGGAAAAAGAAAAAGAAAGGGTACAAATGTAAATCGCCACCACACAGACATATTAAAATTGGAGGATGTAGACATACTTGTTTATGACTTCAATTTAACAAAGAGAGGAACTCTTCGCTTCAAGAAGATAGAGATTTTGAAAAAGTTGTTACCAGAAGGAACAATGTTGACGTGGGAGTCACCTGAAAGTAGTCGTAGATCTAGAAGAATTTTGAAACCTGAAATGTTGGGCATGCATGTGGACACAGATGGGGCACTAGTTGATGAAAGAGAAGAATATGGAACATCTTCGTTAGTATCTAGTCACTCATCTAAAGATGTGAATTCTGATGGTGTGCCAGAAAACATGAGTGATTTTGAATAATTGTTTAAGACAGTTTGTATAACTGATGTATGCATCGTATCTTCAAATAAAATTAATGTTTTCCATATGGTGTTAAATGAGAAGTTATGAGGCATTTTTATGTTGTTGGATTATATGTCTTAATTATGATAAATTTTATTGTTTAAAATATCTACAATGCAATATTAAATTAGTGATATATAATATGTTTTATTCAATATACAAATAATGACTTTTGAATGCATTTAGTGATGTAATTTGTTCATAATGTCATGGTTTTTTAATTTTATAGTTGAAAAAATTTCAATTTTTTTTGTATCTAGCATGTTATGGTTGAAAACATGTTAAATTTATAATTAGGAAAGAAAAATGATATTCTACAAAAAATATTAGTGTTTTTTTTCGTGCATAAACAACTTTGTTTGACACATAAAAATTTGGTTTTATTAGCATTTGTTTTAAATTTTGAAAATTGACCCTAAAAAAAAAAAATCATTGTTCCAGTGTCATCACTTTCATTTTGAAGCTATATTTTGCATGAAAATTTCATAATAAATTTTGTTGTCACTTCCAATTTTAAAACATGTTCAAAATTGATGCCTAAAAAATAGAAACATCGTTCCTGTATACACACTTTTCATTTTGAGCACTATTTTTTATGTTTTTTTGGGGTTTTTTGGCCAGAGTTCCCATTTTGAGTTTATAGTTCCTGTTTCAAAGTTTACATTGTTAGGTGGAGAAAGTAGAACAGAGATAGATTTTAGCTAGCTTTGTAGTTTTGGGGTCTTGCACTTCTTTGACAACTCAGAATGCTTCATCTAAGGTGATCTTGGTGAAGAGTTGTACCACATTAAAACTAACAATTTTATCACCTGGATCTAGCTTTTGTTGTTTAATGTACTTAACATACTCGCTCGAGTCTTTGATGAAAGAGCTAGTTTTACCAACTAAAGTAATTTAATTTGTTGACATAATACTTTCATAATCATATTAGATAAATGTGAAAAGATAAACACTAATTTATCTATAAAAAATATATATATTTTATATAATTTATCTATATAAAAAATAACCAAACTCGAAGAGATTCAAAATAATATAATTATGATTTTTATCAAATCTATTATTTTTGAACAATTAAATTAATGTTTATTTTTTATTTTGTTAAAATTATTTTTTTTACCTGAATTATAATTTTTAGTAAATCAATCAATTTAATTGTCCAAAGCACTCTTTATACCAATTAAATGTATTTAAAATATACCTATAAGTGCATCATGTCCTTTTTAATTTGATGATTGATGTAATAACTTAATAATTATATGATGGAAAAGTCAGAAGGCAAATATACTTTTATTTGTGTAAAAAAATAATATCTAATATAATTGTGATATAAATAATGACCCATTTAAATTTTGTTGGATATACCATTTTCGTTGCTATATAATTGAATAATTAAAATTTCATGAAATTGGTCTAAACAGAAAAGGTTCAAAAATAATTAAATTATATAATATATATATATATATATATATATATATATATATATATAATATATATCATTTTAATGATATCATGTTTTAGATTAAAGTTTTTTTTTGCTAATTAAATTAATTTTTTGAATATATATAAATTTAGTTCCCCTAATGCTTTAACATATTTATGATATAGGTTATAATTTTTATAATATTAATTTGTTATTAATGATTGACATAATAATTTTTATAATTATATTAGGTAAATGATAAAATGAAAAAATGAATTTATTCGTGTAAAATAATTAATATTTATGTAGGTATTGTTATTTTGGAATAAGATTTCTAATTACCAATAATTATTAGGTGGATGGTAGAAATTTAACCTTCATATAATATTTTTAGTAGTATATACACATCAAAGGTTGTTTTGAAATTTATTTTCAAAACAATTATGCCATTTTTTCCCTTTTAATTAAATTCATTAATTAAAAAATGTCATATGAAATGAGTCATAGATTTTTTGGGCAGATGGTATTTACGAGCACAGATCCATCATAACTTCAGATCTAGAAAACCACAAAAATGCAAAGTTAAGAAAAAATTTTCACAAAGAGATTTGATTCTTCTCGGCTCTCAGTATATATAGAATTAAGATGAATCTATATTGGTTTTCAGCAACACACTAATAAAATGTTTTACCCATAAGCAATTTTTACTGTTCACTTGTTTTGTATAATATATATAACTATTTTTCTTATAACTATTTGTTAAATTGTTATATAACTCTCTATCTCTACACACACATTATACATTGAATTATTTTTTCTATTAATAATTTTTAAAATATTACATGTCAATTTGATCTTAAACATTATTTTTTTTTAAAATCTATATCTTACATTGAATGAAAAAGAACTTGTCATTGGCACAAGAATTCACTCTATACAAGCATACATATATTTTGCTCACCAAGTTTATTCAAATATCTGATTTATTACTCACATTAAACTTTTATTGTGATTAATATTTTTAAAATACTATGAACAACATATTAAGAATGAGATAAATTATATATATTTTCTTTTGAATGGAAAGTCAAAATAGAGGAAATGTTTTAATTTAAATTAATTTATTTTTCTCCCATATAAAATTACATTATCTATAATTGACACTAAAATATTTTTTTATTATTAAGATAATTTTATTTTAATGTTATATGTCAACATAATTTGGAAGCCATTTCTCAACTCCATATTAAGTATTGAAAGGATTAGATATCTCGTAAAAAGTATATTATTATTATTGTAAAGTTTGATTTAAAATTAAAATGGAAATTGAAGTATTTGATTCATGAAACATTGAATTTTTGGTTACTAGTATTTTTAAAATTCTTAATGTAAGTATTATTTTATTAATTTTAAATATAATGCTGGTTGACAACTTCTTCTCTATTGTAGTAAGCTAACCTAACTGTCAGTTCAATAAGCCATAATATGATAACGAAGTGTATTG
>APFE031355884.1:0-15967 GCA_000404065.3 Pinus taeda | reverse complement strand
ATCTATATATAGAAAGGAGGTTTTGTCATTTGTATCATCCAAGAATTGTTCATTTATGTAATGTAAAGGAGGTTGCCCCCTCGAAGAGGCTGAATTCTAAGGCGTTGATCTATCTTTTCTATCTTTTCTTGAGCTGGTTTCATAACATCCTCCACCACCACCACCAATCCTGGTTGCTAGATATGCTCCTCTGGTGCTACCTTCCCCATTGGCCAATATGCCACAAGGCTATCAATCCAAAATTGTATTGTTTGATGGGACAGGTCCTTTAATAGCCCAACACCTTGTGGACAAAATGAATGATTGTTTTTGACCTACAAGAGGTGGACGAAGAAAGCATTAAACTTAGAATTTTTGCCCAAAGTCTAGGAGGAGAAGTTAGGAAGTGGTTCAAATATTTGCCTGCAAATAGTATAACCGATCTCCCTGCATTTCACCCAAATTTTCTCAATAGATGGGAAGTCAAGAAGAACCCTTTACAAATTCTATCAAAATATGATATCAAAAAAGAAGTAGGGGAAAGTGTTCAAGATTATTGCGCTAGATTCAACAAGACATATAATGCAATTCCTGTCAATCTCAAACCACCTCAAGATTTAGCCTTAATCAAATTCCCAGATGGTTTTGATGTAGACATGTCTTATCAACACAGGGAAAGAAATTCTCAAACTATAGAAGGGATGCAAAGAGATCCTATGAGTCTAGAGGCCAACCAACCTCCAAGCTAAAAGAGCAAGGATGAGGACTGAAAAGAGAGTGACTTTTAGAGAAGAAGCATCCACTTCTGCAACAGAAGCCAAGGTTGCTTCTCTAGTAAGGACTATGGAAAGAATGATGGAAAGGATAAATATCAACAAAAAAACACCTACTCAATAGAATCGAAATCCAAATCCTAGAAGAAATACTCAACATAACAGACAAAGAGGCCCAAATCAACAAATTAGGCCTCCTTTCCAAGAAAATTATGCAGAGGAAGGCAGGGAGGTAATAGAAGAAGTTGAGGAAAATCATATAAATTTGATGGGAACTAATGAAGATGATTTCTTTTTTCTTTCACAAGAAGAACAAGAATTATTTTTATTGACTCAAACGGAACTGGAATCTGAAGAATTTGATGATTATAAACATGGTTTTGAAAATGCTATATTAGAAGTCCACAAAGAATATAATCTCAGAAGCAAGAAAACAATGATAACTCCAACAAAAAAGATCTAAACAATTCTAGAAAGAAAAATTTAGAATATGATCCTAAGAAAATAGCTAAAAGCTCAAAGAGAAATTACAACAATACATAAAAGGTAAATACAAAAAATATTACCAAGAAAATGATTGATGTCTCAACAAAATTTGTCCAAACTAAAAAGCCTACTACAAGTAAACAAGCTGAACTAATAACAAGGACCATAGCTCATAAAACAAAATTTTCAAACTTGGTAAAAAGTTAGGTACCCTTCAGTATTGAGAATGAAATTGCAAAACTTAAGATTTCTATTCCCCTTACTAAATTGGTGAACAAGAATGTTTATAGGTCTCAAGTTTTAAAGGCACTAAATGTAGGAGAAAACACATATACAACGAATTTAAGTGATGACCAACCTGAACTCTTGTTTGGACCAGAGGTGGATGGAAAGCCTCAAGAAGGAGGTGTTCCTCCATTTTATGTCAGTCTTAATATTCATGATAAGATCCTTCATAATTCCATGTTAGACTTAGGTGCATCACATAATCTCATGCCAAAAATTGTTATGGGAAAACTTGGATTGGAAATCAGTAGACCATATAAACATCTGTATTCTTTTGACTCCAGCAAGGTTATATGTCTAGGTCTAATTAAGGACCTCTGTGTCATGCTAGCCCAGATACCAGCCAAAATTTTAGTGATGGACATTATAGTAGAAAATATCCCTCCTAAGTATGGTATGTTGTTATCATGGACTTGGGGGGCTAAGTTGCAGGGAAAACTTCAAATGGATATGAATTATGCCACAATACTAGTATTTGGTCAATTAAGGAGAGTATATAGAGAAACATTAATGAAGTACATGGTGAGTAGTCAAGAAAGGCCAAACAATTATCCCCTCAACTCAATCCACACTGATCTTGATTCTTTAATTTAGTATAATGACAATGTTGGAGACATAGATACTCCGGTAAAACATGCAGAAAATGAATTTGATGAAAAACATAACACTCAAGTACCCACTATGCAGCGAAACTTTGAAATAGAACCTCTGTGGAATATGACATTCGATGGCTCATGTGGTAAAATAGGATCAGGGGCAGGAATTTGGTTATATAATCCGACAACTAATCATGCTCAAGGTTAATCTTATAAACTGAATTTTTTGTGTACAAACAACATAGTAGGATACGAGGCATTATTATTAGGCTTAAATTTGCTTAGAAAGATAGGTTCCAAAAGGATTTCTGTCTAGGGAGACTCTAAGCTTATCATTAAACAAATCAAAGGAAAATACTTGGCTAAACACCCCAGATTGAGAGAATATCGAAATGCTATTATTGCTTTCCCCAAAACATTTGAGGAGTATGACCTTGCTGTCATCCCTAGGCTCCAGAATGCTTTGGCCAATGGAATAGATTTTTCAGCCAACACTTGCAAATTACCTCATCCAAACAAATAATACATAGTTGAAGTAAAGCATCGCCCTGCAGTGCCTGATAACTGTTGAAAAGTGTGCAACAAGAAATGTTAAATTTAGGAAGTGCTAAAAATAGAACTGCTAAAATTATCACTTCTAAAAATAACAGTTTGGCCAATGAGCATTTTTTCCACCTTGGGTGAGAGGTGAAATTGATAAAAATAACATCTTCTAAAAATAGCATTTCTGGGTCCCTTCCTATTTATAGCAGTCCCTGGTCTATCTATAGGGAGTAAATTCAAATTTGATATTAACAACAGTTTGTAAATTCATTAATTAATTCATCTTGAGTTAATTAGTTAAGGAAAAGAAAACTTGAAGTCTTTATGAGAACATGCAATTATTTCTCCACTAATTGGGGAATGTGTCCTTGATTTGCTCCACTAATTGAGGAATTAAGGATGAGTTCTATATTGAGAGGATCAGCTGGCTTAGTTTAACTTAGTCAAGTTCAGTTAGATTAATTTAATAGGTTGTTAAATTAATGAGATATAGTTTGTTGATTCTTGCATGCATGTGACAACTATTATTTTCAAATAACTGTGAATTCACTCATGGATAACTGATGCATGTCAATTCAGACAGAGACCCAGTTGAGATCAGATAAGGGACAGTGTACTATCAGTTGGATGAATATTTTTCCTATAAAGGAAGCTCATCCATGATGAGGATTTATCTCCTTCAATTTTGTGTAGTTAGATTAGAGGTTAGTGAGTGTGTGAAGAGGCCAATTCACACAGGTGGCAGCACTGGACCTCAAGGAAACTGCACAAGAAAATAGGAGGCTTGGAGGGCAAAGGAGAAGGTTTGTGAGAAGCCTTTGATTGTCTATGAGCAGTAGAGGGATTGTACTGAGAGCTGGATAGCTTCTGAGCTAAGGCTTTGTGTAATCCAGATTATATTTCCACTTGTATGATAATACAGAGATGGGGTTTTAGGCAGGTGCTTTCCCCGGGTAAATTATTCTGTGTTATGTGTGATTGATTTATCCATATCAATTATTTGTATTCTTATTGATGTTGTTCATGTTCGATTAAGCTTCCGCAAAGTTTATGGTAGATGCAGATCTAGTATTATGCTTTAGTACATTGCATATATTAGTTTGAACTGCAGGAGAAATTTCTACATGATATCAGTGAGCTAGCTGATTTGTAGAGAAAATTCTACATGGTATCAGAGCACAGGTGATCAAGGAGAGAATAGTATACTAAGAGGAGATTTCAAAGTTTTGAGTTTTTGGCTGAGAGTTTGCAGAGAAGATATGAACAATTCTGTACAAAATTTTAAGAAATAAATAACAGATTTAGATTCCTTGTAAAAAAATACCAAAAAATAAATAAATTGGCAGAATCATAGTTTGGATATGGGAGCTATCGCTGATTTAAAATCAACTCTTTTTCTAGAAAATTTTGTGATGGTGGGAAAGTGGAAATAGATTGGTGTGCTAGCCAAGAACCTGTATGCACTTGAGGTATAAGATGCATGCAGATCCCTGAGGAGCAAGGCAAAGGTTAGATACATGGTGGTTGAGAGGGAGAGTAAATTACCTCTCAACATGCAAAGCCAGAAGAAGTCTTAGATGATTATGGAGGAGCCAAGATTGGTGCAGCAACTTCATGAGGTTGTGGAGCAGCCACAATAGGGGAAGCTGAGTGGAGATTGAGTAGAGTCATCTACTCATGTAGAGACATCCAGTAGGGGAAGCTTCGAGCTAGGTGGGTAGAGGGATCACAAGTCGCCATACCTCCAGGTAGGAGGTGGGGTGATATAGAGTGATCATCCCAAGGAGGAGGGGCAGGATCCTTGAGGTACCCAACCTCTTGGATGAGACCTTGCTACGGGAGCCCGATGTGGAGTAGCAGGAACTGACTAATTAGGTAGAGACGGATGTGGATGGAGCGGTAGAGATAGCTACAGTACAGGGAATCCCAAGACAATGCAGAGCATGCAGGTTGCAGCAATGCGAGAGGCACAAGTGTGTTGCATAGTGCAGGGTAGCACAAAGAAGGGTGCAATGGTGCGAGATGCATGGAGATGTTGCAGTAGCGCAGGGGTCAGAGAGGGAGCACTTGTCAGCACCAGGTAGAGCTTTAGCATCAGATTATGTTTCTAGCCGAACAGAGAGGTCAGTTGGGAGTTTTTCTATTCTAAGTGTTGTTGGAGCAACTACACTTCGTAGATGTGTTGCATGTAGAACATTCTAGAGTTATAGGATCAGGTTCGAGAGGAAGACTTTCTTGTTAAGAGGGAGTGTTGAAAAGTGTGCAACAAGAAATTCTAAATTTAGGAAGTGCTAAAAATAGAACTGCTAAAAATAGAACTTCTAAAAATAGCAGTTTGGCCAATGATCATTTTTGCCACCTTGGGTGAGAGGTGAAACTGCTAAAAATAACATCTTCTAAAAATAGCATTTCCGAGTCCCTTCCTATTTATACCAGTCCTTGGTCTATCTACAGGAAGTAAATTCGAATTTGATATTAACAACAGTTTGTAAATTAATTAATTAATTAATTCATCTTGAGTTAATTAGTTAAGGAAAAGAAAACTTGAAGTCTTTATGAGAACATGCAATTATTTCTCCACTAATTGGGGAATGTGTCCTTGATTTGCTCCACTGAATGAGGAATTACGGATGAGTTCTATATTGAGAGGATTAGTTGACATAGTTTAACTTAGTCAAGTTCAGTTAGATTAATTTAAAAAGTTTTTAGATTAATGAGATAAAAAGTTTTTTGATGCTTGCATGCATGTGACAACTATTATTTTCAGATAACTGTGTATTCACTCATGGATAACTGATGCATGTTAGCTTAGATAGAGACCCAGTTGAGATCAGAGAAGGGACATTGTACTATTAGTTGGATGAATATTTTTCCTATAAAGGAAGCTCATCCATGATGAGGATTTATCTCCTTCAAGTTTGCGCAGTTAGATCAGAGGTTAGTGAGTGTGTGAAGAGGCCAATTCACACAGGTGGCAGCACTGGACCTCAAGGAAACTACACAAGGAAATAGGAGGCTTGGAGGGTAGAGGAGAAGGTTTGTGAGAAGCCATTGACTGTCTATGAGTAGCAGAGGGATTGTACTGAGAGCTGGATAGCTTATGAGCTAAGGCTTTGTGTAATCTGGACTATATTTCCACTTGTATGATAATACAGAGATGGGATTTTAGGCAGGTGCTTTCCCTGGGTAAATTATTCTATGTTATGTGTGATTGATTTCTCCATATTAGTTATATGTGTTCTTATTGATGTTGCTCATGTTCAATTAAGCTTCCACAAAGTTTATGGTAGATGTAGATCTAGTATTATGCTTTAGTACATTGCATATATCAGTTTGATCTGTAGGAGAAATTTCTACATGATATCAGTGAACTAGCTGATTTGTAGAGAAAAATCTACAATAACATGAGATACTAGCAAGTTTTTGGGAATGACAAAAAGATTGAAAGCTTTTTGCAATCAAAATATGAATTTTAAGACTACAACATATATTTGGAAAGTGAAATAGACAATCAAATTGCTGTACATAGTGATTTAGAACAAATTGTTTTCTATGAGGAGAAATTTCCTGTAAATAAAACTGTACAAAAAAATGAAATACATAACGACCCGAAATAAGAAGAATTTAGAGTACTGCAACTTAAATAGAATGTTCTCCCTATAGGACTTGCTCCTTTAGAAGAACTATTTGATTTTGATGATGTTGCTAGAAAACCAAAAATAGGACCCACAGGGACAAAAATAGAAGAATGCAATATAGGTAGTGAATTGAACCCTAAAATCAAAAAACTGTCAAAATCACTACCCCTCATGGCTGAAAGAAAATATATAGCTCTATTCAAAGAATTCATAGATGTGTTTTCTTGGAGTTATGAAGATTTGAAATCTTATGATACTAGCATTATACAACACAAAATTCCACTCAAAGAAGATCAAAAGCCATTTAAACAGAAGCTATGCAGGATAAACGTTGTTTTAATGCCTTTGGTTGAAAAGGAAATCAAGAAGATGTATGATCCTAAGATCATAGTCCCGATAAGATATTCTAAATGGGTATCCAACATAGTGCCTACAAGAAAGAAAAGTGGTGAAATAAGATTGTGCATTGACTTTAGAAATTTAAACAAGGTTTCTCTCAAGGATAGCTATCCCTTACCAAAGATTGATCATAAATTACAAAGGGTAGTGGGTTCTAGTAGGATTTCCTTGTTAGATGGTTTCTCAGGATACAATCAAGTCTTAGTACATCCCGATGATCAAGATAAAACTACTTGCACTACCCCTTGGGGAACTTTCATGTATGTTAAAATGCCTTTTAGATTAATGAATGTAGGTGCCACTTTTTAGAGAGAAATGGACATTTCTTTCTCAGAGGAGATTGGATATTTCATTGTAATTTATCTCAATGACATCACAATATTTTAAAAAACCGATGAAGAACACTTATCCCATTTATGAAATGTATTTGAAAAGTGCATAAAGTTTGGTATTTCACTTAATCCTAAGAAATCACTATTTGGCCTTGAAGAAGGAAAGCTTTTAGGCCATTTCATATCCAAATATGGAATTAGGATTGACCCTAGTAGGATTGAAGGTATCCTAAAAATCAGTCATCCAAGAAACATGAAAGAACTTTAGTCTTTTATTGGGAAAATATTTTTTTTTATAAGATTTAAATCAAATCTAGCCGAATTACTCAGAAATATAACAAACATGCTTAAAAAGGGTACAAAAATCAAATGGAATGTGGAAGCTAAGAAATATCTTGACCTAGTTAAACACACATTAACACAAGCTCCAATTTTAATAAGCCCGGATTTCACCAAGGATTTCATAATATTTTCTTTTGCATCTGAACATACTATTGTTGTTGTGTTATTACAGAAAAAAATGATGGACATGAACAACCAATAACATTCTTTAGCAAAACTCTGAGATATGCTTCTTTGAAGTACAATATCATGGAAAAGCAAGCATTTTCTTTAGTCAAAGCAATCAAAGATTTTAGGGTTTATGTTTTACATTCTCATATCATTTCTTATGTGCCCAATGTAGTGGTCAAAGACATTCTCACTCAAAATGGACCAGATGGGAAGAGAGGCAAATGGATAGTTGTGATATTGGAATATGATATAGAAATCAAGCCCACCAAGTTGATCAAAGGACATGGATTAACCAAATTAATGGCTGAATCAAATTTGAATGCTTTAGACATCAACATGGTGTTTTCTTTGGATGATCTTGAAGAACTGGTGACTCCACCCATAGATGAGGCATATTTAAATCCTCCCCGGTATGCAAACCTTTTATATGTTCTTTTCAATTTAAATGCTCCTCCTGGATTATCCAAAACAAAAGCTAGATTAATCAAATTGAAAGCTGTCAAATTTTGTATTGCTGGTGGTATATTGTATTGGAAATATGCTGGAGGTGTTTTACTCAAATGCTTGTTGAAGGATGATGCTGACAAAGTTATTCAAGAATTCCATGAAGGTGACTATGGAGGCCATATTTATTGGAAGGCAACTGCAAATAAAATCCTTAGAGCTGGTTATTATTGGTCTACACTATTATCAGACATCCATAAGATGGTAACCGCTTGCCACAAATGCCAACTTTTTGAAGGAAGAGAAAATTGTTACCCCTACCTTTGAAACCCGTATCTGTTGAAAGCTCTTTCCAGGAATGGGGACGAGATTTCATTGGTGAAATTCATCCTCCATTCTTAGCCCAACATAAATGGATCCTAACTGCCACTGATTATTTTACCAAATGGATAGAAGTCATTCCTTCAAGAGCTGCTATTGATTCTGTCATAATAATGTTCCTAGAAACCAATATCCTTTCCAGATTTGGCTGTCTAGGAAACTGATGAATGATAATGCCGCAGCTTTCAAGTAAAAAAAAGATGGTGGATTTTTGTCACTAATATCATATCTCTTTGGGACATTCAACAAGTTACTACCCTCAAGGTAATGGGTTAGTTTAATCTTCTAATAAAATTTTGGTGAACATTATTAGGAAGATATTGGAGGACAATAAGAAGTCATGGCACAACAAATTGGTCTATGCATTATGGGCTGACAGATTGAATACAAAGAGATCAATTAGCATGTCCCCATTTCAAATGGTTTATGGTATAGATGCAGTATTTCCTACTTCCATGTGGTACCAGTTATGAAGATCATCCAAGAGATACAAAGTGAACCTAATGATATCCAAAGGAGGATATATCACACCATTCAATTACAACAATCTAGAGAAGAAGTTTACAACATAACTCAGGTTGTCCAAGAAAATATAAAGAATTTTTTTGACAAAAGAACCAAGGCTGATGATTTCAACATGGGGGACAAAGTGTTAAAGTGGGACTCAAGAAGAGAAGACAAAGGAAAACATGGTAAATTTGAGAATCTTTGGAAGGGTCCATATATCATTTCAACTTTCAGAGGAAATAATGCATTTTTTCTCAAAGAATTGGATGGAACAAAATTATCAGGAGGTTCTGTCAATGACAGGATGCTGAAACATTATTTCTCATAAGCAAATAAATCTCCTCATTCCATTGTAAATATCACAAGTTCTAGGTTTTTTTTTTTTTTTTGATTAGTTTATTTGATAAAAGAAATCAGATTGAAGACAAAACAAATTTGAAAGACTCAAGGCTATTGGTCATGTGTTCTTGACACTTCAAGCTGAGAAGTGCCATCCCTAGCTGGAGCCACTGTTAGGGTCCTATAATTTATAGGATCTCAAGGTGATTAAGCATTTCACAGTTTGCAGGTTTCAAATTGTTCATAGATTTCAATTTTCAATTGATTTCATAAAAAAAGAGGAAAAAGAAATGAAACGAGGGTATAAAAAAAGAGAAAAATAAAAGGAAAAAGAAAGCGCTAAAGATTGTTCAAATCATACAGTTTAAGCATGACTGAACAAATTTCAATTTATGTTGATAGGTTAGAAAATAAAGAGTTGCAAAACAGTTAAATCTTGGAAAATTAGAAGCTAGGTAGAAATGGAATTTGGTCCAACTGTTTAATTTGGACCAAAGAGGAGAAATAAGTGATAGAGTAGGTTAGATATTTAAAGAAAAGAGATGAAAAGAAAAAAACAATGAAAGGATCTGCAAGTCTAAATGCACCCTATAAATGGAAAAGAACAAAAAAATGCTAGGATAGAGAAAAAGGGTAGGTAGAATCAGAGAATAAAGAAGGGGTATCAAAGGACCTTCTTAAAAAATTGGAAGACATTTCATAAGGTTTGAAGAAAATTCAATCTTTCTAAGGTCAGATAACAAAATTTGTAAGGAAAAGGAGCTTATCACACATTAATAATTATTCCCCCCCTTTAAACCTTATTTATTTTCCCTTTCATATTCCTATAGTCCTCCCCCATTCATAACTTGACCCCACCACGCACTCACCCATCACATCATCATTAACCAACCCACCATATTTCCCTTCATCTCCGTTCACTTTGCCCGATCGAATGGCCCACGCCTTCCCCCCTCGCACACCCCCCCCTCCCCATTGTCCGAAAGTTAATATTCGGGGCCGGGGGGGGGGGGGGGGGTCTGAAGTCAATGGTTTCCATTCCCCTACGTGTCGTGATCTCGTGAGTTTTCACCCCCCTCTCATACCGCCTACTACTCCGCAGGCCCCCAGAAAAGCTATATCCGATATTGTCCAAACCACTCACCCAAGCAACCGTTGAACACACACCACCTCACTACGCTAAACCATCCCATCTATCCAATCATTCCCTTTCCCGCCGTTGAGCCATAAATGAGGTCAAGTCATTAGCCAACGAACCTAGGCCAAATTAAGCCAATTCAACAACCTGATTTCAAATCATAAAACCACCAAATTGTGCCGAGTTCAAACTTTAAATGTTATTGTTCACTTGCACACACTTCTCTCACTCCATTCATCTATTGCAGAGAACTCAAATCACAACAAGAGAACAACAACACAGTCCAGGATTACTAATTTTCAAGCAGTGATTATCGATTCCTATTCTTGAATCCCATTTCTGTTCAAATCCCTTTCTTTCACCCTCACTAAAAATCCCACTTCTTTCATCCTTTTCTGTTATAGAGTAAACAACAATGGCACCTAAGCAGAAAGAACCAGAAATCTTCATCCCAATGGTGCACCCACCGCTGGATTTAAATCATTTACCATTGGCTGGCCGGGATTTCAAGATCCATGAAACCATCTCAACATTTGATCTGTTTAATGTATATTGTTGGTGGGAGGACAAATTCATGGAGGAAATGGATGGCATAGGCCTGTGGAACACCAACCTGCCTTTCTATATCTTCCCTAAAACACAGAGTTGTCCAGAAATGATCAGGAAGTGCCATTCATGTTACAACCCGCAACAAAGAGCAGTGATGGCCCCAACATGACATGTTTTATTCACAATTAATGCTCAATCAATCATGCAGATGATGCAGGCCCCGGTTATTGAAGTAGTTGTTCCTTTTTCACATGAAGTTTTGATTGAAATGTACCAAAAACTTGATTTCTCCAAAAGAGATAAAACATTAGAGCTTTTCATGGACGAGAGCACACCTCTGCCAGGAAAAAACCCTCCTTATTCCTCCTCTGTTTTCCCTAAGAGAACCAGACATATTTTAGTTCTTTCCTACCTACTTGGCTATTATTTTGATCAATGGCTTGATGAAGCTATTATAGCTTTCTTATATATCCTCTCCACTGAATCCAAGCCCTCAATCATTTTCAACTTCAACCAGTTTCTAGCAGATGTAATTCATGAACAGCTTGTCAACTTTTTCACAGAAGAAGTTTTTCATTATTCCTTAGTGTTGGTTTACATGTTTGTGTATTTTCAGGCAAACAGGTTTCAATTTTCATTGAGAAAAATGAATGATGAAGGTGAACCTCAATCAATGATATTTTGGACAAGCTTAGTTATGAAAGATCAAAAGGATTTCAGTTACAAGACATTTGTGAAAATTTTTGTACACCCAGCAATGAGCCTCCTCAGTGGAACTGCAGAACCAAGGATAAGTGAAGACATAAAAATAATTATGCAACTGTTTGATCAAGCCAGAACTGGTGATTGGTACTTGTACCAAAACTACACTAAAATAAGAGTGTATGGCTATGAAATGGCTCCCTACAAGATGCCAAATTTCCTTCCCATGAGGATATTTGCATTAGAGTATATTAGACAAATGATCAATGCATATGAGATGCATTTTGTAACGACCAAGAAGAAATTCCAATTCAGGATCAAGTCCCAAATTGGTCTCTTCATTTGCAATAGTAGAGCTACAGGAGAGGAGGCAAATAGAAGACTAAGAGAGATGAATTTCACCCATAGCTTCACTTGGTCTTATGACCCTTGGGGTATTATTTATAAGAAGTGGGTGGAAAATAAATCCACGACCTACATCCACACTCAAAGACCTGAAATCAAAAAATACATCAATCGAACAGAGTGGATGGCAGATACATTATAGGAGTCCAAGGAGCAGGTAATCTCCTCATCTAGTGCACAAAACCCAAGGCCATAGGAGAAAAAAACTCTAAAGAAAGGTTTGAAAAGGGAAAAGAGCCAGAGCAAGGAATAACAGGGAACAGAACCAAAGAAGAGTAGTCACTAGGAACTGATATTTCCATAAAGGAGTTCAGATTGAAGTACAGAAAGAAAGCCAAAAAACAACACATGGATATAGATAAAGGATCACCACCATAGACATTGATCAAAATAATTGATATTCTAGATTCTTCACCAGTTGGAGGACAATCATTCCCTTCTACTCCAACTTCCAAAAGACAACAAACTCTCCAAATGTCCTCATCTACAAAAGTGACTAAAGAGAAAGAAGAAACTGTATTTGATACATTTAGGGAAATCAAAATTAGGAATGAAATGCTCAAGAAGAGCACTTATGCTTAGTTTTGGAAGCAGAGTGCAACTGCACAAGGCAGACTTCTCTTTGCTTTTTACTAAGAGAAGGGAAAGATGCATATGACATTTTTGGAGGCACAAGCATCAGAGCCTAAAACTCCAGCAGACTACAAGCAGACTTCATTTGAGTTTGATGTCAAAAATGTGCATCCAACTGATCAGATGGAGGTGCACAAGCAAACAGGTGAAATGATTTCATCTACTTTGACGAGCACTTCCATGAACATTTTTAAAATGCAGGTAGCCCTTTCAAATGCTCAGTCTCAGTTGAAGATGGAGAGAATTTCATCATTATCAAAGGACACCAAGATTAAGTCTTGGGAATACTTAATAATAAAAATTGGGTATGACCCCTCAGATACCAAGGGAGCCGAACAAGTGATAAAGAAGAAAGAGCTAGACATCGTAGCTCTGAAGAAGTAGCTTAATCTTCCTTCTACACATGACCCAATTACCAAGGAAATAGAGGAAACATAGAGCATAAAAGTTGACATGATGAAACTTATAGTAGAACAATCCATCCAAATCAAACAGATGGAGAAAAAGATGGAAAATATGGTGCAGGATAAAGAAAAAACAGCACATATGGCTATCACCACAGTGGAGACCCTTCCTCTAACGGCCCTCCGCATAACTACTCCAGAAGGTACAGCAACAGGAGCAGGAAGTAGTACAGAACAATTGGCAAGATCTATGGAGGGTATGAATCTGGAAAATGAAGAAATTAAAAGACTAGAATCCCAAGTTAGTGTGCTACAAGATCAGATTAAAAGGACTGAGGATAACCACTTGGTAGAGATGTAGAGAGTAAAGGCATTGATTTAGGAGCTTCAGAAGTCAGAAAAAGAATCCTCCATTGGGAATACTCTAGGGAGGGTTAAGGAAATCATTTGGCACAATATCATAGATCGGACGAACGAAATTTGGCCCAAAATCCAAAATATTTTGAGTAGAAAGAGTTCCTAGAAAAAGCCAAAGAAACCATTTCAGCCACCAACACAGAGTTGGGAGATATGCCAGAGACAACAAATAGAACTATCAAGTTCCTGAATGCAAGAAACAAATATGAGCTGGAAGACTTGGGAGTGGCAGATAGGACAGAGACCATACTACAAGTCAAGAAGGTGCTGACAAAGAAGAGTTTAAATGTGCAGTTGAAGGAAAAGTGCCAAGTTTTAGAGTTGAAAATAAACAAGTTTTTTAACGGAATGCAACCTCTACATCAAAAGGGTCTTCCCTCTCTGTTTGTTATAAATGAAAAACTCATGGACAAAGGGGATTATGTCAAGAAGCTTCAAGGCGTAGCCATGGATGCTACAAATATGTCAAACATCAAAGACAACATAACAGGAAAAGCTTTATTAGAAGCAATCAACAATCAGATTTACATTCAACATGAGCTGAAGCATGTATTTTTGGTCAAGCCATCATTTTCCAAATACAATGTTGTTGATGAGGTGTATCGAAGGTTAACCAAAATTAAGATCCCTAAAGGGGAAGCGTGGAGTGACTTATGTGACTACCAAGAAGAAAGAGACAAGGATGACTAGAGTAGTCATATAGGTTTGATTCAACACCAACCATGTCAGCAAAACAACTCCAGTCTAACTAACACTTCAAGCAACAACATTCCAGAAAAGGAGGGACACCTGTCCCAGTGTTCTTAGCGTGGCTAATTCTTAGATACATTAGTAAATATTTCCTTCATTGTAATAAATAATAGATTGCCAAGTGTACAAGGCAAATCGTTGTAGTTTTTTTTTTTAAATACGCCCTTCATTGGGGGTATTGGGGGTTGGACCCTAGTCATCTGAACTATTTTTCTATTTGGAGCATTGTAATTTTGAGCTAGAGCATCAATAAAAGGACAATTTATAGGATACTTGATCTATTTTGACCCGGTGATGTTTTTCTATCCGTGTTTAATGTATTTCTATTTACTTATCCATGCATTTTCACTTCTCATTGTAAAATAGAAATTATAGTTTAAGATATGTTGTTGGAGCACCTTACTGCTATCTGTATTTACAATCTCTGTGTTTTCTTCTGAAGTATGATTACAAAATAATTAAATGCTAATTGATATCATTGTCTATCATTCCATTTATCATTCTACTTTCAAAGATCTAGTTAGGATAGTTAGCTTGCCCTGTAAACGCTCTGTAAAATTAATGTTACCACCCGACCTGTGACTCCATTGCCCAATGGAAAATGTTTAACAATGATATTTCTCCAACCAAATGAATAAACAAACAAACAATCTTTTCATTCCTAATATCTAGCCTAAAATATTCCAGCACTAAAAACAAAGTTAAAACATAATTGTATAGAGAGAGCCCTCTCTGGGTCCAAGAAGGCTAGGTCCTGCACTCATAAGTGGTTTGGTGTATCTTTTGTGACTTTTGTCTTGCAAATCTTCAAAATCACAAAATGATGACACATACCACAGACTCATGTATTATTAGATGCCTATTCACGTATCATTAGGCATGGTCATCAGAGATGTCATATATGTATATGTATGTGTATATGCTTGATTTGCAGGTATCCTAACGGTGTTGTTCTCGTCCTTGCACTGACTTGTAAAGAATCTCAACCATCACTCCCTGCTCCACCTTCATGCTTTAGGGGACATCTGTTACATAGTATTTTGTCACACCTCCTATTCCCTTCTTTTACATACCCCAAAGTGCCAAACTTTTGACTATTGTGTAACATATCCATCATGATATATATACCAAAGCCTCCCTGAAGAATCAAAGGAAAACTGCCATAAATCCATTTTGAAGAAGGTTGACTAAAAACCTAATTTTTTGGCATAAACACATTTTTCTCCATTGCCTTCCCGTTCTAATGGAAGGTTTCTCAGTTATACACTCGTTCTTGAAACACAGGTTTTCATAGGAAAACCCATGTTGAACCTCTTCTGGCAGGTTTTCCCAAATTGGAGGAGAAGCTTCGCTCACCAGAAACTTCAGGAAAAACACGATATTTATTGGTTGTTGTTGATATGGTCGAGCTCTCTCATTTGGGCCTCTTGATCTTATAATCATAGGCTTTCCTCTTGAGATGTGGACCTTCCTCTCTCTATTATGGATCCCTAACTCCCTCTCCCTTCCTATAAATTCACTCCCTTACATTCCCAAATGGTTGGCCATTGATTGTTGCAACCCTATGCTAAGATTTTGTTTACATGATACCCATTCTAGCTTGGAGAAGGAGTGCTTGAAGAGTATTTGCTTGGAATTGGACATCCACCAAAGGAGGTCTTTGTTACACAAAAATATCGTCACCTTGATTATTTGCAGTCGGTATGGGTCTATCACCACCTATGCCAGCTTCCTAAGCAAGTCTCAGACCTCAT